>CAHIKZ030001790.1:142500-215000 GCA_903632075.3 Acanthosepion pharaonis | reverse complement strand
CTTCGTTCAATAATTGTTTTGAAAAGGTTTCCACCATCTTCATGACAAATATTGATTCAAAGAGATAAGGGAAATATTTGTTTTCCTGCAATCATATTTTTGTTGCATGATTTTAAACTTTTATTTCGCTTCTGAGAATTATAAGTTTAATCACGTTAGATTTCATCTGTCACTAAAACTTATCACAGCAAGGAGTAGGGGGGTAACTGTTATCTATCGCGTAAGTATTTATTTATTTTCTTTGCATATGTTATCACAAACGGTAGAGAGGGCAAAATATCAATTATATGTGTATGTGTGTCTTCTGCATATGTGCATATGTTATTTTGCAGATGCCTAAAACTTTGTGCGTACTTGAAGATGCATTTGTATATCTTCATATATGAAACATTCACATTTGAATATCCACATTAGTGTACGTTTCCCTTATAATATATATATATATATATATATTAAATAAAAACAGACCACTTTAAGGTTCCATGCAATAAATTATTTCACCACAGCCCTTTTAAAAGGACTGCGGATCATCAGACTTTACTTCCAAACAAAAAAATGAAAAGATAATTTACACATTTTTGACGGGCCGTATTAAACATATGTAAAGTGAAGTGAGGAAGTGAGGTGGGGAGAGAGAATACATGACCGATTTAGCAGATATTGACATATTTTAACGGTTAACTTAACGGAAATTATATATTGATATCGAAGGGGTAGAGAAAAAAACACACAGACACACACACACACACACACACACACACATATATATATATATATATATATATATATATATATATATATATATAATAATAAATAAATAAATTATAATGAGCCATTACTACCTACCTTGGTTTCCCACATGGGATCATCTTTCACTCTGATGATCCCATGTGCTGAAACCTAGGTAGGTCGTACCTGGCTCATTAGGATTTATTTATTTTACTTTTGCTCTGCTTAATGTATTGAGTACTTTTAGATTTAATTTATTACTCGCTGTTTTTTTTTTCTTTGTAGCAGAGATTTAAGGTACTGGACGATTTCTTTCGCTCTCTTTGAAGGATTCTGGTGCTTTCTTTTTTTTTTCCATTTTTCTTTGGATACCAGTTTATTTGAAAATTGTGCAGGTTTTTTCACCCACTGAGTTTAAATAAATTTACATAGAACTAAATTTTGTTAGGATATTTGATCAAGTTTTCATTAAAAATCGGCAGATAAAATTCTAACATATGTATAAACAGTGATTAATTTTATTGCAAATATACAACTACCCAAGCCATCATGGTGGTTCCCGATATTTGCTCTGTATCGTAAACTATGGCAAATAATTGAAACGTTAACATACGGCATCACTTTGAATGTGCATTGGCGGCGATTCCTTAGAAATATTGTGAAACTTCACTTGCTAGGTGCATAAATCATTTACAAACATATATCGTGCAGGTCAACCATCTATATGGAACAAAACTTTGGAACATAAACGATACCATTTGCGCCTGCGCAAACTCTCACATACATTGCCTCCGCATCACCTTCTAGAGTGATTCGATATCAACATTATGAAACTTAAGCCAGCTAGGTGTATACGATTTGACCTTAATTAATTCTACACCCCTTTCTATTTCTAAGTGTCTATATTCATCATAGTACTGTCGTATAATTTTCATACGAATATGATTTGGGACATAGCGTACAGTAGACTTGTCGTCTGGATTTGATAAATAGTAAAGTATATCTTTTAGCAGAACATACTTATTCCTTTCCTTAACACACAGCTTATCTATTTTAATGCGATGTTTCAGCTCCTTAATGTGATTATCTTCATCTTCTTCTGAAATAATATTTACACATTGCATTTCTGGTTTCACATTATTTATAAGTGGGTTTTCTTCCAGGCAGTACGATGTGAAATCTTTCAGTTCGAACACACTGGAGTTAATTTCTGCTACCTCGTAAGTTCGTTCATCTATGTCTAATGGCTTAAAATCCTTATCCGCTGGTGGGTCTGGGGATCTTGATAAGAGATCTGCACACACATCATTTCTACCTGCTAAATATTCCACCCTACAATCATATATTTCGAAACTAAGGGTCCATAGTTGAATCTTTTTATTTTGTATTGGCGACTTTAAAATGTACTGAAGAGGTTTGTTGTCCGTAAATATTATGAATTTTGCATTATGAAGGTAGTTATCTAGTTATGTAATGTATAAACAATAGTAAACGTTTCCTTTTTTTTTATAGTCGACCAGCGAGATTCTGTATCGCTTAATCGATGAGACATGGTTTTTGTCTATTACTTTCCCTGATACTTTGTCAAACTGATTTTGCGTCAGGCACTCGCCAGTATTTGAATTTGAAGCGTCTGTACAGAGGTTATATGACTTGTTCAGATCGGGGTAAGCGAACATAGGTACTGAACTGAGTTTATCTTTGAAATGATCAAAGTATCACTGAAAAATTTCTGTCCACTTGAATCTAGCATTCTTTCTTGTTAACTGATTTAGTGCCGGTCCAGAAAAAATCCTAACAAAGCACCTATTGTACGAACACATTCCTCTAAAACAACTAAACAGTTAAATTGTCTTGGGTATAAGTATTTACCTTATTCCCGTTACAATATCCTTATCAGATTTTAATGCCCCCCCACTATTTAATGTAAATCCTAAGTAATGTATATCTTTCATAAAAAAATCACATTTTGCTAGATCTAACTTAGGTTTATACCCGCGTAGCTGGTTAAATACATTTTGTACATGCCTTAACTCTTTGAGCTCTGACCACCGCTTTACCGGCGGTAGAAAAAATGACTTAATGCACAACCACCGGTTGAACGGTGGGTAAACACTTGTAACTATTTTTATATCTGCCGTCAAACTTTATATACCAATTATTTGCGAATTTTGACTAATTAGCTCAGGCAGAAGGCTTAAAATTGTTCAGGAACGCAAGCTGAAAGGGTTAAACTATCTTCCTTTGTCGAGGAGAAAATCAAAATATCGTCTATATATAGTGCGCAAGAGTGTTACTGAGTGTTAGGAACTATGAGAAAAAAATTCTATTCACGAGAAAGTACAATAAAAGAACAAGAATTAAGACAGACTATAACGATTGACATTGCACTTCTTCATGAATTAAAAGTGGCTAGAGGAAAATGTCCCGTTCAGTACCACAGATTTCCTGGTCAGTCCCCTGTCTAACCAGGTGGTCATCTCCTCTAAGATGTGATAC
This sequence comes from Acanthosepion pharaonis, assembly GCA_903632075.3. Lineage (NCBI taxonomy): Eukaryota > Metazoa > Mollusca > Cephalopoda > Sepiida > Sepiidae > Acanthosepion > Acanthosepion pharaonis. Next base: position 211,772 of record CAHIKZ030001790.1, on the reverse strand, counting down.
ATAGGGTATCTCTTCATGAGCGACATAATGAGGAGAGTATCCTTACCCGGTGTGGAAAGATATTTTAAAATCTGAAACATGAGACCAACGTTATTATATACTTGGGGACACTCCCCAAGCTTGGTTATCTGACTTGAAGGTATTCCTAACTTCTGTCACTAGAGGCCGCACGTTTGACTGTGAAGCAAAGGCCTGCTATACACTTATCAGGCTGAATATTATAATGGATATATTGGGTTTCGCGATCCAGTGTAAATTTGTTGGGGTAATACTCTCTCGCTCACTGTTAATAATAATAATAATAATAATAATAATAATAATAGTACGGAAATACAAGACATCTCAATTCTATGGGATTATACAAACAGGAAGACTGACGTAAATAGGCCAGGCATAATTGTCAAAAATCGAATAGAAAAACCTTACCTAGTAATTGATATATCTTGCTTAGCATAAAGTAGCATAGCAACCAAAGAATTTGAAAAAAATCACGTCCGAGTATGAACACCTGGAAATCAAAATAGAAAAAAATGTGAAAATTGAAAACAAGAATAGTCCAAGTCATAGAAAATTCACTTGTAATTGCTAAAAAAACACAACAACACTGAAAAAATCCCTAGAAATACTAGCTTAATAGAAATGCAAAAAAGTGTCTTGATAAGTACGTCCCATATCTTAAGAAGAACTTTGTCCATGTAACACTAATGATGTTATGGGAGTTAGAAAAACAAAATTAAATGTAGCCATAGCACATCACAACCGGTCTTAGGTCTTCCCGCGGTTTTAGTAGGTAGTGTGACCATAGCATGAATTGAAATATAATAATAATAATAATAATAAGAAGAAGAAGAAGAAGAAGAAGAAGAAATAAATGGCAAATGACTTTCATATTGAGAGGGAGAAATTAAAATGTTATGAGGGAACGGTTATCAACAGGGAATTCTACAAACGAACTTGATAAAAAGTGAACTTGGATGTTTAAATAAACTATTATATAAACATGACTAAAGCTGAAAAGATTGACAGATATAACGATTCTAACTAAATTATATTAGATAATAGTGAAAACGGCCAACATTTATTGGCGCAAAAGGGATGGTATGAACGTCTCTTGAGAAGAGATTAAATAATTCTAAGAATTCAAATGGTACAATCTACAGTCATGTTGGAATCGATGAAAAAAACGAGATAGGGCAGGGTATTCGTGGAGATTGGCCGTTGCCCGTTACAAGGTGATAGCCATTGTTACTTTTTCACCGCATTTGAGTGCATAGGTGTTCTTTTATATCAGTGTATAAAATGCTCCAAACACCTAAAAATATAATTAATCAGAAAGAAACGAAACATGCAACGGGATTAAGACGTTATTTTATGCCACAATTTAATAAATTAATGGTTTTGAGTATAAGGACTCATTGACATTAGGTTTCACGCGACAATTTATTTAATCGTTAATAAAGAATTTTTTATACTAAAGTCATCTATAACAAGGTTCAAAAGGCACTCGTGATAAAAGGATACTGAATGATGTGCATGATATGAACGTAAAAAGCATATCATGAAAGAGGTCTTAGCCACATAAGAAATATTGAAGTCAAGCGGAACAGAAGGAAACACCAAGTAATCTACCTAGCAACTATGTGGAAAAGTAACGACTAGGAGCGAAATTATGAGGACAAAGATTATTTAGAGCTACAGAAGATTACAAGTTGTGAAAAGCTATGATTACCCAAATCTTGAAATTACTCGAGTCCTAAAAAAGAGAATCTACAATCTATATTTCTCATGTTGTCTGTCTGTATGTCTGTCGTGGGCGTTGTTACCTCGCCCAGGCCGCATTTCTCACCCGATTTCGATGCGGTTTTCAACACAAGTTTGCAAATGGCTGCCGTAAGGACACGACGGAGCTCGATTTTTGAGTTCGGAATCAGGTTCCGAAAAAATTGATAATCGAAAAAATCGATAATCGAAAAAATTCTGCTTACAGAAGGAATGATCGCATTTCAACCAAATTTGACACCCTCTTAGAGTCTACCATTAGAAGTGGTGTCCAGAAGTTTCATGACCACGGGCCCCTAAATAGCGCGGAAAATCGATAAAATCCAAAAACCGATACGCCCAGATTGCCTCTGAACCGCATGTCTCTTTTTAGCGAAAACTGAGCGGATTTATGAAGAGGCCATTGGGAGTCATCATGTGAAGTTTCAACTCTGAGCGCTCCACAAAGAAAGTGCAAATCGACAATCGGTCAACCCTTAAAAATGTTTTTTTTTTCGGTTTTTTAAAGCTGATCGTATTGTGTTTATTTTGTTTAGTTCTTTTTTCGTAACAGATTTAATATTTACTATAGAGCTTAGAAAAAGTTGGCAGTGTGAGATAGGCAAGAAGTAAGGCATGTAACAACATCAGCACGGCAAAGGGCACTCCTCTACAGGCAAGGAAGGGCAAAAATATTTTAAGTCAAGTGATAGCGATTGCTGTATTAGTCGTACTATTTTTGAATCAACCCCGGGGCAACGCCGGGCCATGCTGCTAGTAATCTATATATTTGTTCCAGTTTCATTCGGATACTTCAGATACAACAGACGCCAATTAGTCTTTGTTTATGAGCGTTTCGAGTCTAATCTGATCGACAATAATATCCGTGGTCTTTAGAAGTTTGGAAAATTTGCTTTCATTCCTTTACATTTATTTACGGTTTTCTTTATCGTTTTTATTTTCATTTTTTTATTTTTACTTCCTTTAATCAGAGAAGTATGAAATACACGTAAATCCTGCTTCGTTAACGCCTGCAGAAATAATTCTCTGTCAATAGTAAAAAAAAAAGAAAAAAAAAAGAAAAAATGCTCCTGACGTATTTCCAATTGTGTAAGCCAGTGACTTTAATGAAAAAATATATCGGTCGTGATATGACTGAATTTTGTTTTCTTTCGAGGATTATTAAAAATTTGGACTGGAAAACATGTTTAAAAGAAAATGAAACCATAATCATTCAGTTATTATTAGAATTTATTTATTATTATTATTTTTGGGGGGATGAAGTTCTTTGGAGGGCGAATTGACGTCAACTCTCTTCGAAAGAACACATCTCTCTTGATTTTTATTTTTATAATGGATTGATTAAGAGATAAAAAGAATAAAATGTTTTGGTCTCTTTAGGCAGATTCTTTGTTTATGCAAAGTAATTTATTTTTGTTAGATGCCATGTTAATTCAGAACATAAGTGACTGTGGTCCTCCCGAGTTTCTTTTATTATTTGTGAGGGAGAGATCTTACCACTGCCCCCTCCCCTATTGGGACGTAGATTCAGTCAAACTAGATAGCCATTACTAGCCAAAGTTATCCTTTGTTTAATTTTCGTCTACGAAGCCACGTGAAAACGAATATCGTTGCCTGTCTTAATTGCATGTATCATTCTGAATTTCATTCCTAATCATTTCATTTTTTTTTATTTCTTTTCTTTTGTTTTTCTTTTTTTTTCTTTTTACTCGATACCAAGTCTTTTTTTTCAAAAATTTTGTTAATTGAATTTAGTCTGCCACCTTTTTGAAAACTTTGTTTGAATATTGGTTCTTTGGATTTTTTTTTCTTTGGCTCATGCAAGTATTGGACGTTTTAACTTCCTTCCTGGTTCACAGTCGTGGAGTGTTTCGACATCTTTGCGAAGTATTGGCACCGCCCACCACTGTCTTGGGATATAAATTCAGACAAAGTCTATGGCCAAAAAAAGAAGAAAAAGAAAAAGAAATGTCTTTCTTGATTAATTTTCGTCTACACAGCCACGTGAATAAAGTATATCGTCGCCAGTCTTATTTGTATCTATCTCTTTGAATTTCATACGTAATCATTTTATTTACCTATTCCTTTTTAAACTCGGCAATATTTTTTTTTTAATTTCTTTAATTGAAGTGAATTTATTCTACCCACTTTTTGAAAACTTTGTTTGAATATTAAATTATTGGTTTTTCTGGCTGGTACAAGTATTAGACGTTATTTTTATTCATAGCTCACAGACGTGGAGTGTCGTCTTAAACGAGAAGTGTATATTGGCACTTAAACTAAGTTGAAACTTTATATTTCAGTTTCAGATTCCTTATCCATACCCACCTCTGATCCATAAGTTTCTCCTCTACCCATCTACACTAGTCCATAATGGCGAGTGTAGTGAATGCACTGACGTCTCCAGTTACCGCTCTCCTTCCAAAGTTTCTTCTAGCTCACGAGAGATCTATACATACATAGTTCATGCGGTGGCGTCCGTGGTTCTCATCTTGGCTCTCGGGTTAATTTCTTTGCGTGAAACACGTTCTTTTCAACAATAACTTCTCTGGATACCATGCATTTTGTTGATCGATTTCCTGTTTGTTTTGCTGTTTTGTTTTGTTTTGACAGGAGTAGCTAGGCTTTCCTATGGTCGGGTCAATACCTCTCCCACTTCTTTTGAACAGGAGTAGTTTCATCCCTTGTTTCCTATTTAAGTAAGGCTTCCTTTGATCCTTTTGTTTTCTCTGGCCTTAGTAGTAGTACTGAATCTGTTGTGATGTTTGCGATTTGTGGCAACGTCTCTTCCTACAGAGGGTACTGGGTTGGCAGTTTTTTGGTTGCTGTTCCCGACTGGTAGTTAGGAGACCGAACATTTGCTTAGCGTCTTGAGAGACTTCCCTGACCAACAGTTGCATAATATCGGGTTTGCCTACAGCGTCATGTCGCGCTTGGAAGGGTGTCCTTGGACGCACTTCCGGCAGGCAAATCTGAGGGCACATTATCTTGAAGTCTACGCCAGTTTCTTTTTGCCTATGTCACATAAAATTACCGTCTGCTACTAATACAACTAGCCTTTTCCTTATCAAAATAACTCAACATGACCATAAACAACTAAAAATATAAACCTAAACAGCTCAAGAAAAATCGCCTAAACCCATTAACATTTCTTTCTCCAAAATCCGTTGTATTCGTACCAACTTCTGCAGTGTGGAATCGTTCCTCTTTCAAAAGTCTCCTGATATACTAGCTGTCTGCGAGACTAACCTTGTCAATCCCTTCCTATCATTTCTTGATTCCCGGCTAATTTCCTCTCTTCAGAAAGGACCCAAAAATCTACATTGCCTAGGAGTTAATGTCCGCAATCATTTCCCACTGGCTAGGGAACTCTCTTTAGGAATCTCCAGACCATTCGTATATGTGTCTCCGTCTATCTCTCCTTAATTCAATAAGCTATCTCTTCTTTCTCTATCGTCCCCCTTCTTCTCAAGACTGTGGTGTACTCTATAGCATTTCCGATAATATAGACAAGGCCATCCCTCTATATCCGCTTGCACACATATTCATGTTCGGTGATTTTAACACCATCATACCATGTGGCTTAAACAATCTGAAACTGACCTTGCTGGCACCTAAAACCTTTAACTTTTCAATCAATCAATCTCTCAAACTAGTGGTCGATTTCCTACACATTTCCCTAGTAACACTGACGGTAACGCTTCGCTTCACGATCTCTGTTTTACCTTCATCCCTGACTCTTGTCGCACTATTAACTCTACACTCTTGGTAATTTGATCACGCCGTAGTGATTCTTTGTAACTGCTCTCCTTCCACTCCCCCTACAGCCAAGAGACACCTACTAGCAGAATATCTTTGTTATCAACGTACAGACTGCGACTCGTTCCGTGATTTCCTTCGCGACGTCACTTGGAATGTGGTTTTTAATCATCCCGTTGCGTCTGATGTCTCTTCCTGGGTAAAAGCCAGCATCGAGGCTTTCATCCCAGCAAGAAAATACAAAGTTCGATCGTGCTAATCTCCTTGGTTCTCGCCTGCTTGCTCGGCTGATATAGCTCATGGGAATCAATTCATCCGATTGCAACAGACGTCTCTTTGTCTCTGCTCGTAATGATTGCAAACGTATCCTCAATGAATCAAAGTTACTATTTGCTGATAGAATGAAACAGCATATTGCATCCGGTAATTTTGTTTCTAAAGATTATTTGGCGGCGCCGCAAGTGTGCGTTTAAGAACATCAAATCCACAATCCCTCCTCTGTTTAATCGAAGTCCTAACTTCAACAGCTGATAAGGCTGAATGCTTTGCTCGGAAATTCTCATCCAACCCAAACACTCGAAACATCCGGAGTATCTATATCTGATGTTCCCCCTAGAACTGAGGCTCTATTGACTGAGATGCGCATAACAGCGTCTATGGTATTGGATATCATCTCTAAATTAGACTCTCATAAAGCAAGGTGGTGACGGGATCTCAGCCGTAGTCCTAAAGAAATCTGATCTTGAGCTGGCTCTCCAAATTATTTAACTATTGCCTTGCTGACTCTTACTTTCCAGCCTGTTGGAAGTCCTCATCTGTTATCCCTGTTTTTAAGAACTCTGAAGACTCTTCTGACCCATCTAGAGTCCTACTAGTCTTATACCACTCTTCGGCAACGTCTTCGAGGCTTTAATCAATGCCGAAGGGGTTAAGCACCTTACCTCATTTGATCTACTCTCTGACAAAAAATATGGTTCCGTTTTGTCTGGTTTACCGCTGATGGTTTATCACTCAGGCGTTTAACAGGGTTTGGCATGCCGGCCTTCTACGAAAGCTTCCTGTATACAATAATACAAGAGGATTATTCGATTTAATCCAATAATTCCTGTCAAACCGTAAATTGTTTCTTCTCCAGTTCCATTCATACGAACGTTGATGTTCCCCAAGGCTTTATCCGGGGTCTTACACTGTTTCTGATCTTCATCAACGACCTTCTCAATGTCATCAGTTCTCAAGTAGGCATTTACGCAGGCGATACTACCATTTATTCCAGTCTCAATAGTAAATAGGGCATTGCTGACAGTTATCCTGGCCGTTGGTCTTGAAAAGGACCTCCAATCTGTGGTTGACTAGGGCAGGAAAGGGCTTGTAAATTTTAATGCCTCCAAAACAAAACTGCTCTGATTTACCGAGCAGAGAGAAATCTCTCTGCCTCCTATCAGCATGGCTGATGCTCATCTTTACGAAAGCGTCTCTCTGCGCCTTCTTGGTCTCACTTTTCCCACTCACCTGAGGTGGAACACCTAAATTGGATCAATAGCTACATCTACCCAAAAGAAAGTTGGTTCTCTGTGTCGCGTCACAAGGTTTTTCTGGTCTGAGTCCATCCTTCGAATCTACAAATCTACTATTCGCCCTTGCATTGAATACTGTTGCCATATAGGGTCTGGTGCCTCCTCTGTTTATCTCGAGGTTCTCGACAAAATCTATAGACGGATATGTAATGTGACAGGTCCTGACCTGGCATTTCGACTCCTGTTACTTTCTCAAAAATGTGTCCCTCTGTCATGTCTACAAATATTTTCATGGCAACTGCTCTGACGAGCTATTTTCACTGGAGCCGCGACAGCATGAATTTAAGCGTGCTACTAGGTGGGCATCTCGTCCCACCCTTTTACTTTCGAAACAGTAAGAATGTAACACCTCGTCTACTCCAAGTATAACTCCTTTCCTCTTACTTTCTTCCCAGTTAACTATAATCTTCAAAAAATTAAATGTAATAGCAATCGACATCGTTTTATCCCTTGATCTTGATCAACGTCTTTCTGTCTATCCTTTCTTCAAATATCCCTCTTTTCTCTTTTAGTCTCTGTAACCTCTTGCTTGGGGTAAAATGCTTAAAAAAACATTGATTGTTAGGTCTTACACTTTATTATCGCCATCTTTGTTGCTTCTTTTTATCATTGATGGTGGATGAATTCACAGTAGAAGTCGTTTTTCAGAGAATCATTCCAGTTCAGATTCCCTTTTTCGTCGTCCAGTGGCCAATTCCCCGAAATAATAAAGCAAAGAATGAAATTATATAAATATACAATGGGAGGTTTATTATTATGTTCGTATAGATGGTAAAAGTCAGTACAAGAAATTCTGAATATCTCCGAAAAGAATGATTTTTCTTTAAATAAAATCAGAACATTCGCTATTACCTATTGCGGTCGACTAGAGTCCATTTAAGTGTGCATATCTTACGATGGCGTGTGTTGGATTCGTTATCAAATGATTACTTATTAATGCTACTATTGAAAAGATATTATTTTGCGCTTGAGACTACAGCTTCTCAGCCGCTACAATGTTATTCACTTGAGAGATAGGGTATAAATTGCAACTTGGCGAGAAACGCTATCAACAACCGCTACCGAAACAGATAAAGAATAACAAAATATTAAATATCTGACTCGGAAAAGAACCGACATTATTATGGCTGGGATACAAAAATTTACGTCACTTCTGATCCCTGTACGTGGTGTTGTAACCTTGGGAAGGTTACTGAATAAAATAATCAAACGAAAGTTGGTAATGAAAGATAATACTTGGGACAGGAACAACACATAAGATTCGCGAGCGGCGCGTAGCAGTAGTCAACTGCTAGAAGTGAGTCAAGTGCATTCCACAGTGAATCACCAACGCTGGGATATCTATCAACCGACACACGCGGTCAAATGTGGCACAAGGCTGAATTTAATGTGGGGTATCCGATCTCATAGGCTCGGCCAAAAATTCCCTGTAGACCCCGTCTAAAACAGAGTCGGATAGCTGTTTCCCGAGATGAGACTCTGCCCTTCGACATAACCTCGTCTGGGGATCCTATCTGACCGAAGGCAGAGAGTTTGACCAGCACAGCTGGAGACAAATCTCCAACCCAATACTTTTATTTGTAATAAAATACAAAATGTGGCACATGGCCAAAAAGAGGGTGGGTGGGGAAAAAGGATGATCTTCATCTGTCTTAATTTTAAACATAGCTAGCCACAAACACTGACCCAGATATACAAACAATATTCCTAATACCAAAACAACGCATTATACTTACCTTTCTTACTACATCCACCATAATACCTCATTGTCTCTAAGAAAATCCTAAATATACCCCATATGTATAATTCATTGAACTTGTTGGGGGAATAAGAAAACAATTTAAAAAACTAGCTCCAATGAGTATATACAATATAAATACAAATTATTTACATGAAACTAAACAAAATAGTGTTAGTAATAAAACCCACACAATCCTTAAATGTGGCAGAAACATCAGTTAACTGTAAAAAAAAAAAAAAATTAAAAACATTCATTCATCCCAAGTACTCACACCGGCAATGTGACGCACGCGATATGTCGGCGAGACGTGCTCCGATTCTCCTCTGCGCGCAATTTAGAGGACATTCTTTTTAACCTAGCCCAAACTACCAGAGATCGATCCTTCTTGATAAGCAAGGAGGACAACTCTGTCTTAGCTAAGGTTATTTCCCCACTATCACGGGATTTAACTGACCGATCGACTTTTTTCTCACAAGCGGTTTGCGCTGCTAATCTATCTAAATTGAGTCGACAATTAAAATCAGCAGCAAATGTTTTAATTTTCGATTTTAATTTGTTCCACTAGGCATTCCTAACCAATTCCCTCTGTATCATTAGTAGCAGCTGGTCCCGGAAATCCTGCTCACCAAAAAATGAGCAGTTTAATTTCCAGTAGCCAGCCAACCTAACCTTAGGCTTATCTAAGTTTACACGGATACCGGGCAAGTCTATGACCCGATTATATATCATGAAAACTTGGTCACCCTAAAAGCCCTACATCGACTCTCCTAGAACAATTACGACTGAATAGTGAGTCCGATCCTCATTGGGTGTCCCATACTTTCGGCCTTGTGTTAAATCTAAGCTACGCTTATAAAATCAGGGCACTTCGCCGGGGTGTAATGGTTAGCATGCTTGTCTCGCTCGATCAGATACGACAGAACAGTGAATTCGATCCTAACTGGGTGCCTCAAACTTTCGGCCTTTTGCAACATCTAAGCTACACTTAGAAAATAACCATATAAGTAAAACGATATAAATCTGAAGTGGTGTCTGCGCTCGGCGTGCGAATCTACGGGAATAACCAGGAATTTAAAAGATTATATTCAAAGTGAAAGAATATCATCCATACTTGAATGTGCATCAGGGTGATGAGAAACTTTTCCTCCCGCCTCCACCCCCCTCTGCGGCAGAACGGACAACTCACACTAATGTAGAATTATGGTAGCCCTGCGTTTTTATGGGCCGATCCATCCACACGTAGACAAAATCTATGTACATTTATCCAGTGGCCATTTCCAGAAGGCTATAGAATCCAAGGCTTCAACCAAGTCTATAGACCGAATCTGTCTTGCTATTTAACCCATAGCTAAGGGAGAAGAGCTAGATTCATACCTTTCCCGCGTAAATGAATGTAACGAACTCGACTGGAATTCAAACTTGGCTCTTCAATTTCTCATTTCAAGCGACTATCCATTACAGCTATTGCCAATCCAGAAGAGGTTAAATTTAACAGGTCATGCTCAATGCTACTTTACTATTTCTACTTTGATTTACACTGTCCATTCAGGAGGTGGACGATTATGGTTCTCTTCATCTTCCTTCCTCTTGTAACTCTAACCAAGATTTCTTTCCATTAGTATACCTCCACTAGAGCTCTACAGAACAAAGTCTCGTGTGGATGCTTCCCTTAAAACTGCACTCTTAAATCAAAGGACAATCTCTAGATCTCTTACTTAGCCTCTTAATTTTCACTTCCTTCTACCTCCTCTTCTACCACCCATTGATACAAGTTTGTTTGCTAGATTACTCGAGGTTCCCCTTTTAAATTTCTTTATTTACTTGATTCTATCATTTTCAGTCTTGTCAAATCCTCTTACCATAAATTCTATCTTCTTAAGTTTTGGCCTTTCTTCTCACATTTTACTATTCAGAGTTTGAATAAATCTTGCGTAATTTATTCTAATTTATATTTTCATATAATAAAGTGCAAAAAATCCAAGGTTTAACCCATGGAAAATAGTGATACGGAAAGGTGCCACGTTTTTTATTTTTTTATTTTTTATGAGAAGCTTCCTGCATTTAGACGTGCAACCTGCTTTTGATTTATTGAGCGCACATTGTGAAACGAAATCCAATTCTTTTCATATACTGCTAACGTGTGATTTTTTTTTTTTACAGTAAGCTTCAATCTGTACACGGCCAGGGGGCCACTTGCGGTTATGATAAGAGGTAGTTTATAAGGATAGGAGAGAAGGATAATGTTTGAACAGGTTAAGATTGAATTGATCGGGGAAATATCCTGTATGGAGCCTGTGCCATAGGGAAGTGGGTCACTGGAAGAAGCTGTTTGAGTTGAATTTACTTCTCGCGCTGATGAAATACGGAGAGAATGTGGGTGGTTTCCTACTATGTAAGTCGTATGTCGGGTCCTAGCCGTGGTCTGGCCTAGTGGAACCAGGAGATGCAGTTCGTTCGATAACTTTCCATGGTATTGGCGATAAAACGGTGAGAGGCTCGCCTCATTCTGCCAGAGAGAGAGAGAGAGAGAGAGGACTTGGGGACGCTTTTGAACACTGTCAAGACTAGTAAGTGAAGTCTGGACATTCTTGCCCAAACATGGCGACAGTACTCCATTTTCTGCTTGGCTCTTATAATGGTAGAGCGTATCGTGAGAAATCAGGTACTTATTAGATCGCTTACTTGCAACTTTTTTCTAAAAATACATTTATAACATCTGTAACGAAAAATATTAAATCTATATTACATTATGAAAATAATTATTCTTTTTTTAATATATTTAATCAATTAATGCACATGTATCGAAACATTTTACAGCCAATTAAAAATCTATTTTTAATTTCTAATACATGTTTGCTTAGCTTGCAAAACTTATTTCATGTAGCACATATAAACGCATATGTATGTTCGCTTGGTAATGGCTGCTAATGAATTATCGGTTGGAGATTATGAAGTCAGCGTAACGTGTGACTTGATTAGTGAATCTGACGAACTAATTAATTATTTACACGTTACTTGCGAACGCATAATTACCTTTTGCTGATAGGCAAGCGAACAAGTAATTGGGGATATTTGTGTAAATCAAATTCGCTAAATATCGGTAACAATTGAAAATTCCGATATTGTCTGAATTTGGACATTTTATGTCTTAAGTTACATAAGGGGAATGCTAAAAGTACGAGACATTGCCGAACAAACGAATATATTTCATAAATGAATATTGATTGAACTCAACAAAATTATAACGATCCCAGAAATATAATATCTCCATAACTAAGGATAATTCGATGCAAAAAGGAAAAACAGTAACTGTCAAAACGGACAAACATTTCGGCCGTTCTACTCTATGGCCTACTTCAGGCGACAGTAAAAAAAAATGGTTCAGTTCGAAATTCCAATCGCCGGAAGAAGGCCAGAGTGTACAACGGCCGAAACGACGTAAATATGGAAATAAATATGAGGAAAACTGTCCGAACAATGTAAATATATAGTTACAATATCTTATCTCAGAAATATAGACAGATAATGTCTTATTTATACTAAATAGTTTTACCTCGTTATTAATTTTAATTTCTTCCCTTAAGTCTACCGATATAGGTCGGCGTTTCAAAAGTCATAGGATATCACTAAGAAAATGTAACATTAGATGGCACCAGCGTACCATTATTTGTGTTCTGATATGTACTACGTGGATTGATAAATTAAATTTTTCGTTTTTTTATTGCTTATTACAGGTTAATTAAAGCCCCAAAATATTTGGGATTATAATAGTTTACTAATGCAGGTCGCACTAATTAACCTATACCTGGGATAAGAGGCGGTGAATTCATAATTTACTCCTTTTTGTAAGCGAATAGAACGAAGTCAACTGGAAATTTCGAATCGTTATCTTTTACATCACACGCACATCCACGTTTACAGCTCCTGGTATTCCCAAGCGGTCAGCCATCTAGCTATTGGCCAACCTCGACGTTTTTTACCCTTGATGATTGTACTAGAACAGGTTTTTCAGCATGATATCGCCGTAAGCCTCATTATCCAGATGAATGGAGTATTATACTATATTAAGTACCAGCTCTACCCACAAAATTATATATATAGACGATGCAATGAGAATGAAAGTAATATATAAATTCTAACGTTCACAGCATTAATCCAAAAGAGGGCTCGATACCGATAGTAGAGCGATAATTGTTTATTATAAGTTTATCATATAGACAAAAACAGTTTGTCTATATGATAAAATTATAATATATATATATATATATATATATATATATATAATTGTACATTGACGTCAACACTTAGAGTTGACAGGCTGTTTCATATAGACGCAATCGTCAGGTGGCCTGACGATTGCGTCTAGCATGAAACAGCATGTCGCCTTTAAGCATTGACCTCAATGTTCATTTTTATTTTTACACACGCTCTATGTCTGATATTGAGCATCCCATAAATATAGCACACCTTAAGAAACAATTTATTCATATATATATATATATATATATATATATATATATATAGATATATTCATACCACATCGTTTGGATTACTCAGAGTAGTGAATAAGGTGTGGTGTATGTATATTCATTAATATATATTTTATAGCTTTGTGATATAACATCAAGCACTGTTTCAATAAAATTAGCAATTTATGTGCAATATATATATTTATATATTTACACACACACACAAAGTATATATATATATATATATATATATATATATATATATATATATATATATATATATATGTATATATATATATATATATATAAAGAACAATCCCTCAACCGGAAGAGGTGGGGAAAATACATTATTTCTAACATGGTGCGCGGGGGTGGGGGCGACCTCGATTAACCAACCAAAAATCCATCTACTACCGATTCACTAATTCCTCTCTCCTCTCCTGACACTTTGTCGGGCTTTAGTATGTTGTAGTATGGTCAATGTTCGCTGATATTGAAATTTATTGGTAGAATTATCCCCTGCTTTCATCCTGATAGTTTGCATTTTTATGTTAATTTATTGTGTTTAGATCAAAGAATATTATGAACTGAACACCCTATTAAACATCAAGTGAGATTATAAATAACTTGTACAGACAAGAGAAATCCAACACGGAAGTTAACATCGAGCTCATCATAGACCCGACCTTTGATTGGTTAACCGAGGTCGCCCTCCTAGCATGTTATAAATTTAGACCACTTTCTTCCCACCTGTCCACGCTGATGGCATTGTTATTTTGAGGCTGTAAAATGACCGTCTATTCTCCAGTTGAGCACCACCACCTGAGAAGGAACCTACAGTGTCGAAACATGATTGCATTTATGTGGCGGTTTGTAACATGTTTTTTATATAATTGTTAATTTCTTTATTATTATTATTATTAAGCTCTTCTCTGTATTGATCACTTTATGTAAAATATAATGTATGGACATTTGTACTAGTATTTCGTATTACACTTAAATATATATATATATATATATATATATATATATATATGTATGTGTGTGTGTGTGTGTGTGTGTGTGTGTGTAATTGTACATTCAAATATATATATATATCCAAAAGTATGAAAAATAAATATATACGGAAAAAACAAATAAAAAAGAATTAAATTTTTAATGTTAATATGTCAAAACGTCGGATATTTTGTTCTTATATAAACCATTTGTCATGTTGTATTGATAATGTTAATTATTTTAAAGAATATGTCCAAAAGATGGTTTATTAGACCGAAACGTCAAACGTTGACATATTAACATTTAAACAGCATAATTGTATATAAAGATTTTTTCAAAGTTTTTTTTTTTTTTTTATATATATATATATATATATATATATATATATATTATTCTGCAAAATTCGCCTGTGTAGATGATCTTGGATTTAAGAGTGAAAATAACTGGGAAAATGTTGTAACGTAGGGAAGGTTGCTGAACAGAATAATTGCTTCCGGTTGGTAATGAACGATAATACTTAGGCCAAGAACAGATAAAAAATACTGCTTATAATCAAATTTAAGTATTTTCATCCGAGTCTTTCACTGAACAATGTTCCAGAAATGTGCTTAATTGAATTAAGTGTTTTTTGAAAGACTGTCGTTAGGGGCGAGCTAAATATCAAAAATTGTTTTATTACGAAGCCAACGAACTCAGTGACATATGCAAACTGTTCATAAGTTTAATTTCTGTCTTATATTATCAACTTATAAGTTTCTGGATGTAAGTGACGAGATGAACACTCCTCCCGCTAGACTATTCACAAGTGTATTAACTTCAATTCTTCTTATTAATATCTTCTTTAATATTGCTTCTTTGTACCAAACTAACCTCACTTGAGTGAATAATGAATACATGGATATAGAATGTGGTATGAAACTCAGAATTGAGTTAAACTTGCTTCTCATAAAAATGGCTGAAGATGGGATAAATATATATATACATACAAATCAGAAGATTCAAAATACATTATACGCAAGTAATCTGTTTAAGACACTATTTAAATTATGGTGTCTGAATACAACTACTAATTTATAGATTTATTACGTAAATGGAAACAGTTTCGTTCCACATAGGTTAATGGAAAAGTAATTTGTTGGCATATATAATTTCCGATAGTTCTCGGCACACACACACACACAACATACACACATAACACACACCATATATATATATATATAAAATATTTATCTATCTATCTATCTATCTATATATATATATATATATATATATATATATATATATATATATAAAAAATATACTGAAAAAACAAACAAACGGACGTTTCGCTTTTAATAGATTTTTCTTCATTTTAACATATTATGATTTTTGTTTGTTTTTTCAGTATATTTTTCATATATATATATATATATATATATATATATATATAAAATAATTATGTTTTTAAATTAGGCACTACTTTTGTATTGAGCAATGTTTTTAAAAATAAAAACAAAAATACTAAAGAATTTCAGATTATTTACCTAAATGTTCTTTCCTATTTTTTCTATATATTTCACATACACACACATCACACATCTATTTTCCCCATCTATCTATCTATCTATCTATCATCTATTTATCTATCTCTGATCTTTCTCCAAAATGATATATATATATATATATATATTCAGATAGATTTTTTAGATAGATAGATAGATAGATAGATAGATAGATTTTCATAGAATGCGGGGAGTCAGGAGGCATGCATAGATGTTACATCAGTCGAAATGATTCAACAGAATACCTACGGTCGCTTACTATGCACAATTCATGTTCTATGGATTTCGGCGTAATCACAAATGATTAAAATCTGAATAAGAACATTTCTTGGAATTCTAACATACACTGGGGGAATAAAATATTTGTACACAAACACATTTTTAATTTATTGTATTTCCAACTAATGGATAAACATGCTTTTCATATAATGAACTGTACACAGATGCATAATAACTGAATATGCGTAGAAAACAGAAAAAAATGATTTAATAGAAATAAATCCCATTTATCCATTTTAATGGTTGAAAAAAGTATTCGTACTATGTAAATTTCAGATTTTAAATCTTTTAAATAGTTTTAATAGTCTAGATCATTCAAGTCAAATATTCTAGAATGTTCCAATAAAGTTTTCAGTAGTCATTCTTAACCCCCAAAGTACAAACAGAACATTCTGTAATTGATATTCTTGTAAAAAGCTCATCATTATGGCAAGAGGTAAAAGAATTAACAAATTCACAAAAGAACTGATTATAAACTCTGGAAAGAAGATGAATGTTTTAGGAAAATCTCAGACAAACAGAATATTCTATTTACCACCATTAGTTTATTCATTGCAAGGCATAAAAACTCAAGACAGTTGAAATCCAAAGAATAACAAATGCTCCACGAAAGGTTTCTTCAAGTACTTTGAGGAAATTAATGCATCAAATTAAACAAATTCTAATGGTTACTCGTCAAGTGTTGCAGGATGATTTGCTTTAATCAGGAATCTGTGACACTAAACGGACAATAAGCAATGATGTTGCGGATGTGTGTTGGAAAGGAATAGAAGGTTTGAATTATCAGAAGGTTTAAAATTGTGTGTTCAATAATCTTCTATCCACAACAATTAATACAAGATAGAGAATAATAAAGATTCATAAACATATTGATTCAAAACGTAACAATTGAATTTATTAATATTTGATATACATGCATGTGAACTGAAAAGGTAGGACAGAGTCGTGTCCCTTTGATTAGGTAATAGATGTACCTAAGTTCATATTAAAAGGAAGTAATTATTAAACTGTAATAGAATAATGAGTTCGTATTGAGTGTTTGGAATTGTATGAACAAGTTAGGTAGAGTTCAGAGATAATACTTGCATGAATTAAGTATTCTTCATTTAACGTCTGACTAGATCAGTCGAGACGGGAGTTCCTTTAGGGTCACATTTTGGCGGTGTGTTGAGATGTACGAGTGACATAGATAAGTTAGGCTCGAGTCAGGAAGAGCAGGAACAGAGAGATGAATGAAATGAAAAGAAAAGAAACTCAAGGGAGTTTACACATGTTCTGTTTGTATATCGTCGTGAATCATGTGACTGGCTCAGATGGAAAACGCAGTAGAACAGATTTTTCCCGTGCAGGCGGTTTGATTGGTCGGAACTGACCAATCAGCAAGCTAGATTAAGGGGACTGACCAATGGATGCTTGTTATATATTTTGTAAGATTGTGATGGGGAAAATTATAACAGGAATAGTGCATTTCCTAGCAGGGGTTAACTAGCTTGTTGTGGAAGATTCTACAATGAAATTCATATGAACAATCTAAAATCACGTTCCCCTCGGAAAACTGCACTGTTATTGAAAAGACAGAGATGCTAGGTTGAAATTCTTTCGTGAACATGAGAATAAGGACAATCATATTGGAAAAAATATTATGAACAGACGGAACCAAAACTGTGTTGTTTGGACGTAATTCCAGAAATTATATATGGAGGAAAATGGCAGTGCTTTCAAACAAAAGAACAAAGTTCCAACAGTAAATTTGGTGGTGGCAACATCAGAGTTTGGGGACGTTCTTCTGCAAAGGATACTGGCAAAATATCAGTAATAGATGGGAGAATGAATACCGCAGCATATTAAAATATTTTGGAAGCAAATTTAATGATTTCGGTGGAAATTCTTGGACTTTCCCCTGATTGGACCCTCTAACAAGATAACGATCCTAAGCACACTGCAAAATGTACGAAGAAATGGCTTGCTGAAAATAATGTAAATATCTTGAAATGGCCAAGTCTGTCCCCAGATTTAAACCCAATCGAGAATCTGTGGCGTTATTTGAAAATTCAAATCCAATCGATAGTTCCAACAAATATCTCGTATATGAAGACCATATGCGAAGAAGAATGGAACAAAATACCAAATAAGATTTGCAAATCATTAACTGACAACTACAAGAAGTTGGTTATTGTAGAAGAGAATAATGCCTATTCTACAAAGTATTCTATGCATACTTAGTTATTATGCATCTGCGTACCGTTAATTTTATGAAAAGTATGTTTACTCATTATTTGGAAACAAAATCAGTTAAAAATTTGTAAATGTACGAATATCTTTCCTCCCACTGTATTTTATATCGAAACGGAAGAGTGAGTTGCATAAGAATACGATTTCGGAAAACTAATAATTAAAATAAATGTTAATAGCAGACGACATATATATATATATATATATATATAAATCTGCGTGTGTTTGTGTGTGTGTGAGAGAGAGAGATAACGATATATATGAGATAACGATATATATTTTTATATATCGGGAAAATGTATAAAAAAGTGGAAAAACTTTTCTTGTAATGCGTTTTATCCTTTGGGACTTTATCGGACCAAATTTATGCTGGTGCGACTACACATGCGCGCGAACAAGTCATGCTGGGAATTTTAAATTTGATTATTTTTTATCTAGCCGATTTCGTTTAAAGTCTTTTCCCATCATATTTGTTAGTAGATATCCAACACTTTGATAATAAAGTTCTGCCAGGAAAGGTGAAATTTTGTAAGTGCCCGAGCACAAATTTACTATATATATATATATATATATATATATATATATATATATATATGTGTCCCACCAAAATTGGCATCATTTAAAATGTGAATATCTAAATAACTACATGTCCCAGGCAACCAAAGTTAAATAGAAATCATGTTAAACAATAAAAGATTTATTTATCACAATTCGAACAAGATATTCAAAGGGATGTGAATTTTATAACCGATTTTACAGTTTCACAAATGTTTAATATGTACACCCCTGTGATAAGACACACGTCAAATCGGTAGTCCAGTTCCTACCAAACACGCAGTATCATGTTTTCTGTAACATTCTTCAGCGCCTCAGTGATTTCTGCTAAAGTTCCTCTAGACTTGTGCGAAGATGGGCTTATATAGACCTGTCATTTCACATAGCCCCATAGAAAAAATGTCAGGTGAACGTGGGACACTATATATATATATATATATATATATATATATATATATATATATATATATATATATATATATATATATATATATGTCAAGTATTAATAAAGACGCTAACAAACACAATGCTCAATGTAATTTATAAAAAAAAATATTGACAGAGCAATTTACTAAATGCAATATGTAAACAGTTACTTGTATTTCGCTGTTTTCCCGTATCACTAAATTTTCATATGCTCGCGCGGTGTTTTCATAAGCCGTTGAAAATGCCAGAAAATTTAAATTTGTAACAGCTCATTCAGAAGCACACACTATATAGTTGGGAGCAAGCAGAGTTTTGTGGAAAAGAAACTGTTTCCATCCTAGGGATATCACCATATAGAGCGTGCGGATCAGGATGTATGTATCGAAGAAGAGAAGCAGGTCAGATTATAATACGTCAACCTTCTTATAGATAGGTTTAAAAAACATATATCAATATGGTGATTCTCTTTCATCTTTCAATAATAATGTTATTAAGTTTATCAGAGAATATGAAAGAATTTACTTTAAATAGACAAAACTTGTCTATATTATTTAATGATACATGCATCAATATATATATATATATATATATATATATATATATATATATATATATATATATATATAGTTAAATTTCTAGATCAATTCTGTGGACAAGACAGATTTTTTAATGTAGCTATAACAACAAAAAAACATTTCGATTTCATTTTTTGCCTTGAAAAAGTCGGAAGACGAAAAAATATTTTGTGACTAAGATTTTTTCCAATTATCATTTTATACCATATATATATATATATATATATATATATATATATATATATATATATATTAATATATATTAAATCATATTTAAAAGGCAATAAAGTCACTAAGACACAAGTGCTGAATAATTGTGAGAGAATTAAAAAAAAAGGAATACATTATCAAGGAAACGGAGCAATAAAAGAAACAGACAGAAGGACAGAAGATAAAGGTTGTCATTATATTAGAATTTTTGAAGATCAAAGTTGATTTGGAAGAAACAAGCCGAATTAGATTTCCACAAGCGAAAAGTGCGACAAACGAAAGTGTTAGCATAGAATTTACCGTTACATGAAACCATTTTCTCTATGAGATGCTGTCCCCAATATAGTATCATAATTAAATTCATTAATTCGAGGTACTAAAGAAGAGAGCTCATCAGAAAATTTGTCATAAAAATATTTATAGAAAAGGCACCTTACAGCACTTAGAAACTGAAGATGATGTATAGGCGCATAGCCTTTGTACGGGCTAAGCTAAGTAAGCATATCCCATTATTTCGTTGAAATTCCAATCACCTGGTCGCGAATATAACAATAAGGATGAGAACAACAGTCTAGATAATGCAAATAAATTATTATACCTTACCTCAGAAATATAGACAAAACAGAAAATTCAAAATCACTTTTGATGAATTTGAACTGCGCTCATTAATTTACGTAGAACACTTACATTGAATGGGATATAAAAAAGTTAAATGGTATTATCTTTGTTACAATGGCGTTTTCAGTGTGTATGCAAAGTACGATGTTGAATTCTGTAGATTGACATTTTTTGTGTAATAATGAAGTTGTTTGTCGAGTATATACGTACTTGACGCAAGCAGAAAGTTTTTGTGCAATGTGAATTTTCTGATGACCGATGCTTCTAATTTACAGTGGTTATTCATACACACGGCCACTCGAAACGTAATATGACACAAGTCCGGTTCAATGTGTGCTTGTCGGCAGTACCATGGAAACATTCTCAAGCCTCCTCGGTACTTAGCCTTTTAGGGACGTCTCGGGCGCCGGGAAATAAAACCAGCCACCTCTCGAAGGATATATACTGCTTAGGGGAATGGCCCGCTGGGACTTGAACGAGGACTCCGCTGTTGGCCAGCCATTCGAGACCTCGCTTGTTGCACTAACTGCTTTAAACGTACACTGATGAACTGTTCTTGTTTTTCCTTCCAAAATATATTTCAGCAAAAGTTTTCTAATAGGGTCAAATCTCATTGGCTTAAAAATGAAATTTGCTGTTTTATTATTCGATAGGTTTGAAATTATTTTTATTATTTTTAGGCAGGTCCCATGAACGTATTATTCTAGTATTTATGAGTACAAGGTATGAAATTCATTTATAGTTAGCGTTTAACCATATTCACTTCCAGTTTAGCTTAGGTTATAAATTAGATCACGAGAAATGCTACCTTGAAAAAATTGGTTGAACTAACCTTGTAAGTAAGAAAGCTGGGAAACAGACCTTATGACGTGTGTTATACAAGTGATCTAAATATCAACATACACACATATAGATATAAATAAAGGAAAAAAAATATCTCAAAGCATAAAAAATTGAATATAGAATCGGCTTTGCCAGATGTAGTTCCGTTCAACACCGCAAATTTCGACGAAACTAAAAAACCAACCTGAAAACTCGAATCACGTTCTTAAACAGCCTCGTCAGATCGAGACTTTCATATCTCGGGAAACCTGATCTAAAATATCTGAACTGTCAGCTGTATACAAATGCTTCCTAAGTTCAATGGTAAAAATGGTTTTGAGCGAGTAAAGCCTGTGGGTCTTATCAAAGAGAATCCTTTTGTAACATGGTGGACGGTCGCTACGGAATCACAGACAAATATCTGTACCAAATAAAAGAAACCACATCACTTGATGACTACCAAGAGTAGCAGCAACTAAAAATGAATAGTGAAGGGAAAATACTGACATAATCAAGATGTTAACTTTCCACACTACTTCAAACAATAGGTTAGGAAGGCAACCATCATCAATAATAGAAACAGCAATAACAACTATTCGAGTGGAGGAACCTGTTTTCCTAAAATAAAGCTTTTTTGAAAGAATGACTGTATAAGTTTCAACCAAAAGCAGTACAAGCCGCTCTGGCAATGAATGCCAAGTGTTTCCTTCTAGGGAAACGGTTAATATTATCATGACCATAATCTCGTTCATATCATTACCATAATCTCGTTCATATCATTACCATAATCTCGTTCGAATATAATGAAATAAAGATGATAATTGCTGATTTACAACAATATTGGATTATTTATTGAAATTATCTTGATTGATAAACATTTAAATCTTACCTGCGTATGTATCAAGACGTAGCGTCTAATTAATTTATAAAAACAAAACAAACTATAATCTAAAATAAATAGATTATGTCTGTCACACACTACGTGTGACGTTGCGTGGGTATATGCAAGGTATATGCGTATGTCTGTATTATGCACGAGTGACTACGTGTGCTTGCTTCAGTTAATACGTACACAAGCAAACAAATATACGCATACATTAAGTTTGAAAGAAGACATTGGAATAATGCATTTCATACCCACACAGTATTAACAAACCTTATCCTGGTCAGAGCAATAAAATCAAATTTGGAGACAAAAAAAAATTCTTTTTAATTTTTTTGTGCATATATTTTAAAATTGCTAATAAATAAAATTACTTTTTAAGTTGTTTGTTTTTTAATTTTTTAGAAATATTTTCAGGTGTTTTGTCATCGTTTCAATTGAACTCGTAGGCATACACAGAGAATTAAATGAAATTCAAATGGACATCTGTAGCGTCAGGGTGAACATTTGATTGCAACTCATAGATAACAGGAAAAGAGTGTAAGACAAAATGTGCGGCTCTTTGAAATCATTTTATGACTCCTTTTTGTATTTAAATTTTCTAATAAATGTAGTATTTTAAATGGACAATCAATTTAGACTAGAAATTTGATTATTCTCGTGGGCAAGAAATTATTTTCCACTCTACAACACATTTCACATTGACGAAAAATCTCAAGCCTCTCACCGCTCTATCGCTATTTCCATGGAAAATGTTCAGATGCTCTATATTCATTAGTTCCGTCAGTTCTAACCTTCGCGGCTTTGGACATTATAGCGAGCCACCTTCTTTCCCTTCGTATTCCATTAGTGACATGTAAATTTCACTAGATCAGCTTGTTCCGAACCGAGTAGCCCCCGGGCCTTATGCCTTGTAAAATGAAAAACAGCTAAGTAACAGGAATCAAGAGAGGATTATTATATTTTTGTATTGTTTTCCTTTTTTTTTTGAATAATGCTTTTTTTAAAATATAATAATATTACTTAACCCTCTGTTTACCACTGGGTCCAATGAACCCATAATTTTTTTCAAAGCGAAATTTTTAACTCATATAGTTAATCTATCCGAATTATTTTTTGCGACTTTTATTTTCTTATCATTTTCTGTTATCTACCAAAAAGAAATAAATTTAGAACAAAAAAAAATAAAATTTTGGTGATTGTCTTATTCTCCTATTACCAAATGGGTCCACTCGACCCATGGCTGAAATTTTTAATTAAATAAAAAAAGATATCGTCCATTATTTTACAATATTTATATTACTCAGGCTGTTGTCCTCATATTCGATTCCATATTCACGACGTTTCGGTTGTTGCAGGCTCCCGCCTTCTTCAGCTTATTGTAATTTCGAACTGCATCCTTTATTTCGTCCACCGGGGAAGGTTGATTTAGTTGCAGCCATGACTCTTTCGGATTGTTCGGTCTGTGGTCCTCTTCTACGTCACAATATTCACGTCGTTTTGGCCAATGTAGGCTCCGGCCTTCTTCAAGTGATTGGAATTTCGAACTGAACCCTTTACTTCGCCCATCGTGC
The DNA here is from genome assembly GCA_903632075.3 of Acanthosepion pharaonis. NCBI lineage: Eukaryota > Metazoa > Mollusca > Cephalopoda > Sepiida > Sepiidae > Acanthosepion > Acanthosepion pharaonis. The sequence continues at coordinate 187,739 of CAHIKZ030001790.1, read as the reverse complement.
TAGATTGCTCTTGTTCTAAGTATCAGTTCTCTCCCTTTAACTCAAATCCATAGGATTTTGTTCACCTCTGCTGTAGCCAAATAATAAACTCTCAACAATTTGCGTCAAGTCACTGGATTGAGCCAAAACTTTTATCCACTGGGCCATGTGTCATTGAACTGTCCGAACAATGTAAATATTATAAATTATTAAAATACCTCATTTCAGAAATAGAGACAGATATATAGGTACCATTTATTTTTCTGAAGATGATAATGAAAATGATAATGTGAGCATTACTTATTCAAAATTGAAGGATGAATGAATAGTATTATTTGAAAGATAAGTCTGAAATTTGGTCTTCTAAACCAATTGAAAGGACACAAGAAAGAACTCCATCGTACAATGTTTTACATAAAAATTCTGGACCTTCACGTTTTGCTAGAAGTTCTTGTGATTCAGCGCTTTCATCATTTATATTGTTCGTGAAACTAAATCTGGAAATAATCCAAAATGGACAAATGCTGAAGGAATTTGGGTGTTGCAGATATGGATACAACTACAAAAATTAGTTAGTAATACACAACCCAGAAATCATTCAGTTAGAAAAAGGAAAATGTAAATAATATAAATGACTAGCAGCATGACACGGCGTTGCCCGTGCTTGATTCAAAAATCGTACGACTCATACAGCAATCACTATCACTTGACTTAAAATATTTTTGCCCTTCCTTGCCTTTAAAGGAGTGCCCTTTGCCGTGCTGATGTTGCTACATGCCTTACTTCTTGCCTATCTCACACTGCGAATTTTTTCTAAGCTCTATACTAAACATTAAATCTGTTACGAAAAAACAACTAAACAAAATGAACACAAAACGATCAGGTTTAAAAAAGGAATCGTAACTGGAAAAACCGAATGAAAAAAGAATGTTAACAACAAATACTTTTTCACACCCAACCCAGTTCTGCGGAATCAGAATCAACGTTGAGTTTAAGCAAGCGAATGAGCCGATTAGAATAAAGTGCCATGCAGTTTTAAATTTTTCTCACTTGTGACGAATGCAGCTATCGACTTTTTCTTACATGCTAGCATGCTAGTTAACATTCATGTCAGTCAGCTGTTGGCTGGCCAATAGAATCTTCCTGCCTATTCGTGGCAGCCATGTATAGGCTCTCACTCTGGCCAGTAGAAATTGCCGCAAACTACATGAAAACTGCCGTATAAGCATGAAAAAATCGATTATTTCCACTCGAATTTGGGTGTTGTATATAGAGATACAACTAAAAAAAATTAGTTAGCAATACACAACCCAGAAACCCATTCAGTTAGAAAAAGGAAAACGATGCACCTTGTGTGGTACTAACATGGATACAAAAACGGAATCTGTCATATTTGCCAAAAACATGTCTGTCAATGCCATCTGAAAGTAAATGATGTTCTAATAAGTTGGACCAATTTTAAATGTGAATTAAGTTTAAAATCGGTACAAGTGATTAGAAGACCCTTTATTTTCAAATGGCTTTGACAGAATTGTTTTTTTTATTATGCACAAAATGCAGCGATGAATTGTAATTTTTAAAGATTATTTTTGGATTAAGTTTATAATTTCAAAGTAAATGCAAAGATGTATTGTAATTTTTCTGTTTCTGTGCATAAATTTTTATTAAAATTGTCATTTCTTTTTCCATCTATAATTATACATACCTAATAGCATAAAAAAACGCAAACGTTTGAATACTTTCACAGAGTCGAATTACACTCATTTCCTCCGTATTCAATATTTGAGGAGAATGTTTTACGTAGCCTTGTCTAAAAAGACTACTTTGTCGAACAAATTCCAAAATTGATACCTCCCATAGCACTACAAGATTAACACCGTCAAGTCAAAACTTATCTATCCTTCTTATCCCCATAATCTTCATCTCTTTCGTTAATAGTACACATCTCATTAATTATGGCCACTTCAATAATAGCACACTAACTTAAGTGGCTCTCGAGCTACGTACTGGGTGAACATTATAATTAAAAATTGATAATCGGTCAAAGTATGTTTTTGTCATTTTGTTAACGTTCTTATTCATGAGTTACATCAAATATTTATGTATAATTTAGTTAAATTCATAGGTATATGCGTAATGTGTGTATGTATGTTTGTGAAGTTTGTATGTGTGTGCGTGTATTTCTGTCTACATGTTAAGCGAAATACTTTAGATACAAGGCGTTTGAGATGTTCTCACACCGAAACAGACACTCATTCGTCTAAAAGCACGATTAATTTTAGAACTAATGATAGCTTACGGGGATGTCTATTAAATCAATGTAATTGACAGATGTTGGCATAATCGATGCAACTATGTTGAAAATGATAAGAGATAAAACGCATTTTTTCACTTGATGAAAGGAAATATAATGTTTAAATTTAAAGACATTGACGAAAAACACCTGTTTGAAATGTTTTTTTAAAAACTTTTTTCGTTAATCTTTTCAATCCTCATATTTTTTAAAGAAACTTTTATTTTGCACGTATCGGAGAGAGTATATATAAAGTAGTTAGAAAATAGAAGATGAAATAAGAAATCACATTAGCAGTAACTTTCAGGCTCTAAATAGTCGCTGTAAAGATAGATGTCTTATCTAATCTTGAAACATGTTTTTCAGGATCCATCATCCAACATTAGCAAACTGTCGTTTTGCTACTGGGACAGCTTCTTTCTTTTAATTTTTGAAGTAGTTTCCTAAAATTTAGAATTATCAACACGCGTGAATCACGATAACGAAAAATAGACCAGCTTTTTGCAGATTTGGATTATGGAACTCAGCGGGAATGCTCGAGTAGAGATCACTAAATTTACATCTGAAAGCAACTCTTTTAAATCTGCTTCGAAATTTGAGTTGGTTTAGTTTGCTTTATTTTGTTTTACGGTATATCAACCTCAATGGGTTATTTAATGTCGGCATGGTTTTTATTGGTGTTGATATTTTTTTCAAAGATTATAAATAGCCAAAAAAATACATTTGGATCCAGAATAATTCCTACTCAAAAGCCTAGAATAATTCGAAACACAACCGTTACCTCCCATCAGAATAAACGTTAGAAAAATGCAACAGACAAACTACAATGCAGTCGTTCTTTAATACACATTTCGTTAAAAATGAGAGAAAAGTTGCTGCGGTTAAGTTTTTTATTTAATTTGTCTTGTTTTCTTATAATTATTTTATTTTGTGGACATAAATGACGGAAAAATTGTTCGAATTTTCTGTATATCTGAGCCATTTATATATTTAGCCATTATCAAATATGATTTTATTTTTACATTTAAATGAATGTATGGATATTTTTAGCCAAGAAAATATTATAAGAACACAAGAAAAATGAGATAAAAACTTAACCGTTATCCACTGTGCCATGTGTCCTTCTCACAGTGGATAAAGGCATTAGTTAGATCTAGTGACAAGACCCAAAGAGTGTCAGTTCAATACTTGGTTAAGATGGTGGATAGCTTGGAGAGAGGAATTAACAGATAACTGATATCCATTGGCATGTGGAACTGGAGCAGTCTCCCCCAGCGTGTGAAATAAAGAGTTCAATTCAACATTTCAACCACCTGAAGAAGGCCGGAGCGTACAATGGCCGAAACGTGATAAATATGGCAATAAAGATGAGGACAATAGTCTGAATAATGTAAATAGTGAACAAAAATTGTCCCTCAAAAAAACGCATATATGAGCAGTGTAAGCGGGAAGTGCAAAATGCTCTCAGAAACATGAAAGAATCATGGTGGTATGCTAAGGTTGTGGAAATCCACAAGGCAGCTGACAGAAAAGATCTCAAAGCATTCGATGAAGGCCTTAAAAAGCTGTACAGCCCACGAGGATGTGGAATTTCACCTGTTATGTCGTCTGACGGCAACACACTCCACACAGACAAGAAGGAAATTATACCCCGATGGAAAGAACACTTTGAAAGTGTCCTTAATTTCACCTTTGCCATCGATGGAAACATCATTGCTTCAATTTATCAGCGACCAGAAATTTTCTTAGTTGTCTTTTGAGGTATGCCTAAAGGAAATGCAGGATTCTATGAAGCAATTGTCCTCAAACAAACCCCTGGAAAGACGCTATTCCCCTCGAAATTTAAAAATATGGTTGGAAGACGACTCTGGTTAAGAAACTCCTTGAGCTTTTTAAAGTAATGTGGAAGGTTGGGTCTGTTCCACTAGACTACAAAGATGCTTGCATAAAACACCTGTTCAAGAACAAAGGCAAAATGGTTGTATGTGATAATTCCCGTGGCATTGCATTTCTAAGTATCGCTGGCAAAATTCTCGCTCGTGTTATTCTCAATAAAATAAACAAATATCTCATTGATGATATCTATCCCGAGTCTCAGTGGGGTTTTCGTTCCGGTCTTAGAACCATTGATATGATTTTTTTCACTTCGTCAGGTTGTTGTGAAAGTTTGCGAGAAGAACCATGAACTCTATACCGTTTTATCGATCTGTCCAAAGCGTTTGACTCTGTAAACAGAGTTTCCCTCTGGAAAGTACTCAAAAGGCTTGGAATACCATACCGTATGCTAAATATCATCATCTCGTTTCCCGAAGGAATGAAAGATTCTGTTCTATGTAATGGAGAATTTTCAGAAAACTTTGCTCTAACAATTGGGTTGTGTCATGGCATCAGTGCTTTTCGTTCTCTTCTTTTAAGTCATGCTAGACCATGCTTTTAGTGATGGGTGTGAAAACATGGGTGTGAAATTTAAATTTCGCACAAGTGGCGTTCTCTTTAATCTTCAACTTTTTAAATCAAAATCGCTGACTCGAGCAAGCATTATTCGTGATCATTTTTTTCCAATGACGCTGCGATCGTGGCCACCTCAATCGAAGAAGCTTAAGCACTCGTCAATCGTTTCTCCACCGCTTGCAACGCATTCGGATTAACTATAAGCATGAAGAAAACTGAAGTTGTTTATCAACCAAGGCCTACACCTAAGCAGGTCAAGGGTTTAAAACAAAAACAACCTGTAATATGTGAAACCATTCTCGTACTTACGAAGCAAAGTCAATTCAAATGCCTCTTTGGATGCCGAAATAGTAAACCAAACAGCAAAGGCAACCGATACCTTTGGGAAGCTTAAGCATTGCCTATGGAAATGGAATATTCATAGGATTTCACTGAAAACGAAAATCTGTGTCTATCGAAGAGTTATTCTTACCACACTTCTTTATGGGTCAGAATCGTGGATGCCATACGGGACGCACATCAATCAACTTGATGCTTTTCATAAAAACTGTCTTCGTTCAATATGCGGTTATACACGGCTGGAGAAAATCTCTAACCCTGATCTTTTCATCAAATATGGTGTCAGTGGTATTGAATCCTTTCTGATGCAATCACAGTTCTGATGGGCTGGTCATGTCATCAGAATGAGTGATGATCGGATGCCGAAAATCCTCATGTATAGCCAACTTTTTCATGGTAAGTGTAACGTAGGCCGTCCTTTGTTCAAGGACAAACTTAAATACAATTTAATTGCTGCAAATATCCCTATAGAGGAGTTCGAAGTTGCTCCTGAAAACCGAGAAAACTGGAGAAATAACTGCTACCGAGATATAACTAACTTTGAAATGAATCGTCTCAAGCATCTTAGAGAATTAAGAACACTAAATATCAGGCTAATACATCAGCCCATATGACAGTTTGCACCTCAGTACGTCCATCGTGTAGACTTGTTTGCATGTCTCGTGCAGGATTGTTGTCTCATATGAAACATAAACATTAAATCTGAACTGCAAGACACTCATACGTCGAAAACAACGGGAGAGTCCATCATATATATATATATATATATATATATATATATATATAGTTTTATTGGAATCAACCATTTTGTATTTTACAATATTCAAGTAATATCTGTATTTATTCGGGTGCTTTAGACTTTCTCGATTATTATCAACTACTAAATGTCATATTGTAATAAAGATTTGCTTGGTCGATCCTGGCATTTTAGAACATTCATTTCAACTCTAAATGTACGTGTATCGGATCGGTAAATCCGCGTATAAAAAGGTTGGAATAATCTCGTAGATTAATTTGAAATTCTTAAAATTCCATTCAAGTACATACCAATTATCTAATCACGAACAAATAAAACACAACCATTAAAATATAACACATTTGCAAGCCTGTCACTATTCTATCAAATGTATTCCATTATTTAGTTCCACCAGTTCAGACCTTTACAGCAAGGACACGCAATACCAATTCCACAGTTTCGTAACAAACTCATTTACTCCGCCTTCTAGATATAAGAAGAATATTCTACTCATCTTTTGAGGAACAGCAATTGCATAGAACAGACTCGTTCGTTAGTTGTTTCCTTGAACACACAATCATAAGATGGAATCATCGTTTCTCCTAATCCTCATAATTTTCACTTACTACCTCCTTCTTTTCCGTTTCCACAGGGATGCTCTAATTTGTGTGCCTCTCGAGCATTTTGGAGTAAGATTTTACTCTAAAAACATAACGATACTAAATACCACATCACCCAAACTTAAAGGAAGATTCAGAATGATCGAAAATATTGCTATATAAAAGAAACCACTTTGAATATAATTTTATTCACTGCAGGAGACGACATTGAGAAATGTGTATAAAATATTTAAAATATGTCTAAAAAATTTTTAATGCCTATAAAATATTAATATACCCCTTGTAGGTGATGCCAACGCTGCGCTTGTGTATGTATGTGTAATCTCTCTGTTACGGGTTTGTGTATTTAAGAAAAAACAGATTGAAAATATGTCTTTAAAATTGATTGAAAATTTAATAATATCATTTAAAGAACGAAGAATTTGATGTTTTTTTCTAAGTATGTCAGTTATATAAACTAGATCCAAATGCAGGCTGTAATAGACATCTTTGTTTAACAACCAGATATTCTATTCATATTTATAACATAACTGCGTTCTCTTTCATTAATATATACTTTAAGAGGAATCTTTGGGAAACTGACAAATATTTCTCGAAAAAAATAAACATGAGATAAATAGTAATATCAACCTTAAAGCTCACATTAAAGATTTAGAAAATATAAAAAAATATATATAACGAATATATATTTATAAATAAGTATATATAATAAAATATAAAAAAATACAGTTAATATACGCTGCAAATTTTAAAATCATTATTTTTGCAAATCATCAATCATTACATGTCTGAAACTAACTGATATTTCTTCTCTTAGTAATTTTAACATATTCAGAAATGATTTTTCAGACTTAAAGAAATAAATCCCAACCCAAACCGTTTTGCAGTCAGCAATTCAGACGGTAGTTAAAATCGATCACTAAATGCTATAAGTACAGACAGTATTTGCAAAAAGAAAAAAAAAAGTAATAATTAAAAAAGAACACGAGAGATTTTTCCTCAAATAAAAAATATATTTATTATTTGCTGATGGTGGTCGGCTAAGGAGCCGAAGGATGAGACAGAAGTTGGCGAAGTAACGAACACATGAAGTGAGTTGTTTAATCAGATTTCGGTGCTTTGTGCGTTCAGAAATAGATCACATGTTCGCCAGACATGAACAAAGTCAGTCAGTCTAAAGGTATTTGCGCCTTCTTTGATTGTTTGTACGTTTGTCAGTTAATTTCCGCTGTCAGCCATTTTCACTTTCTAGTTTACTCTCAGTTTGACATCCCGTTATGTAGATGGAGGTTTTTGTTTGCGGACCAATTGGGCTGCGGGCATCCTTGTATTTTTTTTTTCGAATCAATTGATTTATTATCCATCGATCTATCTTTATTTCGATCTGTATATATGTACATTCAAATAGATATCACTAAACAATGTGTGGCATTGGACCAAATGAAAAGAAGAAAGAATTTGCTCTTGGATTCTTTCCATTTGAGGGAGCCTACCCAACAAGAAAATTAACAATCCTAGATATAACTTTTTAATATTCTGTCCCCTCAGGATGTTGGGGATCATTAATCTCCAGAGAAAACTTTTGCTTATTATCGCTGAACGGCGATGACATCGGCAAGGTAATGAAGGATTTAACCGTTGCCCTGCCCATTGTTTTGAATTCAGACTTTTCATCCTAGAGCTGCTACCAAACAAGGCTTGATGGCTCAGTCTACCCTGTGAATTAATATACATCTAGAGGAGAAAAGATAAATTTTATTCATTTTTCAAGTGCATTAGTGTGAAAAACGAACGCAGCAGACTACGAATGAATTCGAACCCGCCTCACATGTTTCCCTGTATTTATCTTTCTCTGCCGATAAACGTTCCACTATCCGCATAACCACACTCGATTTGATATAGCCTCGAATCAAAAAATTGTTATTTCCACCGCTGCGACGTACAATACTACAGTAGCCAAAATATCAATTTTATATAACCTATCGATTCTTGTATGACACTGGTCGAAATTAGACCGGACACAATTTCACTCAAATCATTAGTTTGACTTCTTATTTTGTTTATTAGTTAACTGCTAATGTAAAGGAAATGACTTCAAGAAGATAGAATATATGGCTGTCAGCAAACGAAACAGACGAGTTACAAATTAGATACGTCAAATTCAAGCAAGATTCGTGTAACTCCTTCCATGGTTCTCGCTATCATCTCTAATCTGGACCCCACACGTCATGTAGACCTGATCGGATCACTGTAATAGTCCCCAAGAAATGTGCTTCCGTACTGACTTCTGTTCGTCCTAACCTGTATAATAAATCCTTCGTTGCCTCTTGCTCTCCAGGAAATTCTCATCTGTTGTCTTTAAAAACTCAGGTGAACCGTCTGACCCTACGATCTATTAGCCTTCTACCTCTTTTTGGTAAACTACCCAAACACCTAATCAACTCACAGAACAAAGCCATCTTTTAGGTAAATAATATGGCGTCCGCTTTTACTAGGTCAACTGTTGATGTACTAAAAACTATTGCAGAAAGAGTGAATCTTGGACAGTTGCTTTGGGCATCTCGAAAGCGTTTTGAAGGGTTTTGGGCATATCGGTCTTCCCTACAGGTTGAATGACTACGGTATTTCCTGACCTATTTGAACTAATTCAATCTTCCATATCTAATCGCGAAATGAAAATCCAGAATTGCCACTCTTCTAGATCTTTTTCTACTAATGCAGCTGTCACCCAGGACTCTATCCTTGGGTCTAATTTCTTCTTAAATTTCATCAACGACCTTCCTGATGACATCAATTCTTAAAATGGTAGCTATCTGTGGGGAAAATTGTGAAAACGGCTTACCTCTGAAACGCCTACGAATCTGTGCGTCGTGTAAAATCCAGCTGCTCAACGGATAAAAGGAACCAAAATGGAGGCGCCCATGTTTTATGCCAGGCGGTCTAGGACAGTTAACGCGAAATCTCGTTGTCTCGTCATTCGCACGCAAATTATGGTCGGTCCTCGGCTGTATAAAGCAAGCGCGTTTTTTTTCTGGTTACTTTGTTTTTTGCTCGTGAGAAGGTTGGACGTTTGACACCATTTTGTCGTTTCTACTTTGTTGGGCTTTTACGACGGGTTGTCGTTTGAACTGCGATTTGGCTACAAGTGTTTGAGTGTTGCGATCGAGAAACAGAAGAAATCTATTGCAGTTGCTACTATCAGTTGACAGTCTTTTCTTTACTACAACACTATCCCATGTCAATAACAAGTCTGATCAGTTCGATAAGGTGGAATCTAAAAATTGAGTTTGTGGTTAACTGGTGCAAGGAGTGGCTTGTTAATTTTAACTCTTCCATAAAGTAACTTCTCTCTATTTCTCACCTGAAAGACCCTGCCTCAAAGCAGCATGACTGATGCTCATCTCATTGTGAGTGATTAGTTGGGCATTCTCGGTCTAACGTTCTCAGCTGATATTGAATCTATTGCTATGTCTGCCTACTGCTAAAAAGTCGCGTCATTGTGTCGTGTTAGATAATTTTTCTCTTCTCCTGCATATTTATAAGTCTACAATCCGTCGATGCCTAGAATATTGCTGCCACATTTGGTTTGGTGCTCCCGCTATGAATTTAGGGATTCTTGATAAAATCAATATTATTGGCCTTGATCAAGCGACTCGGATTCACTCACTTTCCCGCTGCCGTAATGTATCTTGCCTGTGTTTTTTTTTCTATGAATAATTTCATGGTAATTGTTTGTATGACACCAAGACTTTATGAATTTAAGCACAGTAACAGATTGGCAGTATGGTCTCATCAATTCAAAGTAGAATTGGCTTATGTAAACGTAAGTTCTATGCTAGCAGTTTCTTTTCTCGAACTTCTCGTTTGCAGAACTCTGTACAAGCTTTATCCATTCCAATCAACTCAAAAAAGTTAAATACACTATCAACCACTTACCTATTATCTTGATTACACTTCTATTCTTTTCACTCCATAATATTTCTCTTATTTTTGTCCTTAACTTTTAGTAAGCCCTTTTGTCTTAGTGGCTTCACTGCCTTTCAGGGGGTGATATGATTTTAAAAAAAGTACAGAAATTTAACTATCTGGGAAGGGTTTTAACGAACGATGGAAAATATGGCATCAAAATCCGAAATCGGATTGAAATAACGTAAAATGCTTTTCAAAAGCTCAACAAAGTATTAAGAAAAAGGAAATTTTCGTTTCAAACAAAGAAAACGGTACCGAAATGCAATGTAATATCAGTCCTCCTACATGGGAGTAAATGCTGGCAAAAGAGAAGGACGCTGAGCATACCAGGGACGGAGCAGGTAAGCAATGAGGATATTTTAAGGAAAATGATAACAAAAAGTAAATTTGTACTTAGAATCAGAAAGAGACATTTGAAATTTCTGGTATATATAATGAGGAAAAGTGCTTGGAGAATATGACACACAGAGGAAATAATGAAGAAAGTAGCGGAAGAAAGAAACTGCAAGTAACCTACATAACAATCTTGTATAAGTGTAGGACTGGACAAGGACTGGAACAGATAGTATCAGGTCATCCCATAAGTTCTGTCCGAATTTTGAATAAAGAAAACAAGTGACCAAATGTTACATTTAATTACAGTCAATCAACGATGTATTTCCCTGATTATCTATGACTTCCTTCCATCTATTAACAAGCTTACTAATTCCATTACTGTAAAATTCTTTTGGCTTTGATTCGAAGAACTCAAAATGTCAGTTTTAACCTCTTCCTGTGTTACAAAAGCTGTTTCTTCCAAATGATTCTGTAAGTTACGAAACAAATGGTAGTCTGAAAGGGTAATATCGGGAGAATAAGGTGGATGAGGAATTTTCTCTCAATCAAGTTCGATCTTTTGTGACGTGATTCTTCCTGTGTGGGGTCGCGCATTATCCTGATGAAACATCACCCCTTTTTGATTCACTAGAGCAGGTCTTTTTTTCCTCAAAGCTTGGCTCAAACGCTCTAATTGCTGACAGTATATTTGAGCATTAATTGTTGCATTAGGTCGTAAGAATTCAAAGTAGATTATTCCTTGGCGATCCCACCAGGTTGAAAGAAGAACCTTTTGCCCATGAAGTTCCCTTCTCTGCTGTGGCTGAGGTCCTTCCCCTTCACCAAGCAACAGTCTACGACGCTTAACATTTCGATAAAAGATCCATTTTTAGTCGCCAGTCAAAAGTCTTTCCAAAAAAGGTGAAACAATTTGGCGAGAATGGAGAGAAGAGCAGATGTCAACACGGGATTTGAGGTTGTTTTCAGACAATTCATGAGGCACCCATTTTCCAAGTTTAGGAACTTTTGCAAGCTGTTGAAGATGAAGATGAACAGTTGTATGGTTTGAACTGAGAACCACTGCCAATTCCTCAACTGATAAAGCAGGATTTTCTTCAAAGGCTTCTTCAAGAAGCTTTTCATCAAACTCAACTGGACGTCCGGTTCGATCTTCATCTTCAAGGGTGAAATCTCCACCTCTGAATTTTGCAAACCATCTTCTGCAAGTTCTTTCATTCACACATTCTTCTCCATAAACTGAGTGAATGTTTCTAGCCGCTTCGACTGCTGAGTTTCCTTTCTTGAACTCATAAAGCATTATGTGCCTCAAATGATTCTTGGGTACTTCCATGTTAGCAGGGTTTTAATCAAACAAAATTTAATTTTTTTGTTCTCTGAACTAAAATTTGATCAGTTTAAATGCATGTAAACATAAACATTACCACAAGCGACAGTGAGTTTTAGAGCGTTACGCACCACACAGCACAAAACCATCTTTTAGACAGGCAATATAACTTTCGTTTTTCTAGGTCAATTGCTAATTTATTAACGACTATTGCTGAAAGAGTTTAACAGCTCGGGCTGTTGTTTTGGACATCTCGAAAGCGTTTGGCAGGGTTCTGCGGTCTTTTATATCCAAAAGGAACACGGCATATAAAATATGAAACTAATATGGCACTCCATCTCATTTTGTTTCCATTAATTTATAAGCGTGTGTATCTTTCTCTTAATAAATACGAATATTCATTAATATTTGTGTTGCCACATAGAAATGCATTCAGTTATAAATATTGATTTTTCTCAATAATAGATTCATGGAGGAATTTCATTTCGTGAACAGATTAAACAGTTTTCTTAATTTGTACATATATTTACAGAGTAAAATTAATTTAAATATTCTTGGAAAACAAATAAAATATTTGCTGCTCATTCCAGTCCACATCCCCAAAGATCATTGAATGTGATTTTTTGTTTGATTGTTTGTCATAAATGACAGAACGGACAGGATTAGAACTAAAAAACAAAAGAGAAATACGAGACCATTGTAAAATTTTGGAAAACTGGAATTGTCGAAGAGTCCTGTTGCTGGTGGTGGTGGCCTTATTCTTATTTATCTTGGAATAATTTATTTTATTTCTCACGAAAATACGATGAAAAATCCTGACCTCATTTAGAAATCAAGAGAAGGAAAAAAAGCGACTAAAGTTTAAATACAGGCTTCTGGCATGTACCATATCTTAAATGTACTAACCTTAATTTATCTAGATTCATCTTCTAATCATGGAACTTAATCAATGTTATACATTCTTTGTGTATAGACAGATCTTTAAATCTAATTCAATTTTCTGTTGTTTAAATAGTTTGTGTCTGTTGTCGGTCAGAGAAAATGTATATATCTGTTTGGCATTTTATCCTATCGATCCGTTATTTTCAGTTGATACTTATGTCTAAGTTCTTTGTAAGTTAAAAGAATGTGCGATTTACTCCTATGCAAATGTAATGTTCTCTGACTATACGTTCATGTCTAAATTAAGCCCTCACCATATTTTCATATTAAACTTCTACAGAACATGGCATGGATTTTGCCAACTACGTCCTTATCTCTGAAAAAAAAATGACATATTTTTGATTATACCCTTTATTTATATGACGTACGTGCATCGTAGCAGTTATCGATGCCGAATTTGTTACGCTCGCTTTCGTGCCATGCGTTTGGGAAAGATATGTATCCATCTCTCTTGCCACCCCCTTTAAAAATATGGGTTAATAGGATAGACTGCACTCTCTAGACTTAGAGAGCAGCCGTTGTAGAACCCCTTTAAAAATTGTAGAAAAAATTCAATAAAATCTCAATTCTGTGCAAAAGTAGGATCAAATAGACGTCACTTCAGTTTTGCGCAAAAATATGCTCACAAGAACTTCAAATACAATTTCTCATATTAGCATTTATTGACCAATCAACGGCGTTGTTTCAAATGCCATTCAAACTGAAAAAAAAACAGGCAACATTTCTTGCCGTTTGTTAAAAAAATGAAGGATCCCAGCCAGAAAATGATTAAACGTCTCCCCACCTAAAAACCGATATTAAAAGATGAGAAATATATTTATTAACCAATAAAACTTCTACGTTTAATAGATCTAACTTTTAACATCCCGTGATTTAATTTTTTTTCTTATAAATAGCGTAACGTAAATTAATAGTATTTATTCTTCAGTATAATTTGACCGGGGATTGTAAGCAATTCTGAATTCTCAATTTTTCACATACTCAAATTAACTCATTGAATACCAAGTTCCTTTTCTTCAAATTAATTCTCGTTTTTAAAGTATTTTCATAAATTAATTTGTACGGTTTACAATAAGGCAAATACCGAGCGAGACAAACAAAACTTAGTCGTCAAAGCTATAATGCCGCTGATATTATCTGCTGCTAATGAAATTACATCACACCGCACATGACATGAATTTTTGCATGATGAATTCGCACATAAATTTCACCCTATACTAACACAATTCATTTCTTTTGTGTTGTAAAACTAAACATTTTTCGTAGAGACTTTGTCTGCGTAAAACTTGTTCCTTTCAACTTAAATGAAAACAAATATATTCCTATATTTAATAATATAATTATTTAAATTTGTAGATCTGTTTTTGAAGATTATTTCTTTTCTTCGCTTTTCACATTCATTTTTCTTCTACATCAGTTTAAGTAAATGAAAATCCACTCTAAATTCCAAACCACAAAGAAGGCAATAGGAAAACATTTCACTATATTAATATTTTTCCAGAAGTCTTGGCAATTCACTGATAAAAAAGAAACACATGGAAAACCAGAAACGCCTATTCTTGGCTGCCTAGTGAATACAGGCTTTTTGAGGAAGTTTTACAATACCGGTGAAATTACTTGGTCAATCCAGTAATTAATTTTGCGCTTTTTTGTATTTTAAATGATTTTCCCTTCCTTTTATTAAGGCCCTTATTTATTGAGAAAGATTCTGGCCTAAATTATTAATGCATCCCTTGTATTAGGCACTTCTGAGTACATCCTGAAAAGAACTTACTACTTATATATATATATATATATATATATACATACATACATATATACATATATATATATATATATATATATATATATATATATATATATTTATTTCTCTTCACGTATCTCTATTTTCATCAGTTAGTTTATAAATCTATCTACTAATACATTGTATTTGTTTTGTAATCAATACAAGCGTACTTACAATCAACCATTGATCGACAATATCAGAAAAAAGTATTTTTTTTATCAAAAGCCAATCAAAAAATTTCTGTTGCCCTACAACATGATAAACAATTCAATATATTCATTTACCTGTACATGTAGCAACCGCAGACAGCACTTTAATTGAAATTTTGTAAGATTTCCTTGTCAAACAAATTTCACCTTAGACCTTCGAACAAAATCTATCTTTGATGGCCTACGACCTGTTTAGACTTTGCAACGCGAGATTGTATATTTTCCTTTCCGTTCGCTGCCTCTTTTATTGAAGAAAAGGAATTCAGGACTTTGAATCATATAATCAAACAGTGCTTTTAGTTCGTTAATCTCTGTTTTAGAACAGGGAACTAATAAAATTAAAGCCATGAATCGCAAAGTATCTCTGAAATGGGTTAATCGATTTCTGGCTGTTTTATATTTTCTTTTGATTTCTCATAGGAATATATTTGTTTATTCATTTATGCATGTATCTATGATATTAACATCGAGAAGAGAAAGTACACGAGGAAAGTGTTTTTTTTTATTCCCTTACATTGTTATTTTGTATTTTCTGATTTTATTATCATCATAAGTAATATTATTATGCTGACAGAATTAAATTTCGACGTTATTCGGTTTCATACACGTGTTCGAGAACAGACAAATTTAGAAAAGGATTTTCGCAGAGATTTAATAAATGTTTCTTCAAACGCACACTTTCTTTCTCTCTAAGAATATAAAAATAAATATATTAATTGAAATATTCTCAACATGAAATATTCTGAACGACCGAAACCATGAGAATTTAATGAGGAATTACATAATGTCGCACCTTGTTGAAGGCCTTTGTGATATCTAGTGCTATTGTCCTCGAGGTGCCTTTGACATCAAGACCCTCTCTGATTCTGTGGGTGATGGTAGATAGGACGTCAGCAATAGATTGGGACGACCGATCCCATAGATCTCGTCACTGAAGAGGTTGCTCATTTCTAGGTGCTCGAGAAACTTCTTATTGATTATTACCCCAAAAATCTTACTGATGATACTAAGAACACTGATGGGTCTGTACTGGGAGTGGGGGTCGCACCCCGCGTTCTTGAAAACCGGGCATTCGCTTAACACTTTCCCCGAGCTTGTGAATAACTTTGCTAGGTGTTATATCGGACCATACCTATTCTATTGTAAATAGAGTCTCCCACAGATAATAAGTAGTAGTAGTAGTAGCAGTCGCCAGGGAGGCTCAGTGAGTTGAGTGAGTCAGTCGATGTCGGACATTAAAGTATAAACCCCACAACTAGATTGCTGCGTCATTAACTGTTATTTTCAAGTTCCTAACGTTTTGTAGATCGAACCTAATTTAGGACCGACTTAGTGAAATACAGGGCTCCACTGTGAAAACTACTCTACAACACTAGGATTGCGGATAATTCCGGTTTGATATTTATAAATATGTTAAACAGTAGAATTTTGTCTGTACCAGTGGCTTTTTTGGGTCAACACCTTTGATAAGTCTAGAAACCTTTCGTATTGTGATGGTAATATTACTGAAATTGTGCTCAATGAGAGGTGGGAATTGATGGAGGGATTGACTTTGTCATCTACCGCTATTTTAAGGACAAAGATAGAGGTGAAGGGGTTCACCTTATCTGTTTTGGAAGATATGACCTCGGGGCCATTTATAATTGTGAACAGCCGCTTTAACTCTGTTCATGATTTAGTTACTGTTGTATTTTCAACAATATAATGTAATTTTTAATATATCAGATTAAATTTTTGTTCAGTTTGACCTTATCGCTTTCCAAAAATGTCTGCTCAAAATAAATATTCGAAATCAGAACGCGTCCGCATAAATTATATATTTCTCTGTTCTAAAATGAGTAAATTATCAATCATGCAAGACACGCAAATGCCAACGTGCTCATAGCAGACACAAAGACTGCTAGCCATAGTCGAAGAGGAGAATGTATAGAAAAGAATAACCTTTAATTGTAAGAAGAGACAGTGTATGGAGAAACACTACAATATTCGATATACAAACTGTAAACGTTAAAATATAACACATACAGACTTTGAAATATCTGGGAATTATTATTACAGACGATGGAAAAAAACAACACCGGAAGTCGAAGTTGTATTTGAATAAAGAAAAAATGTCTTCTAAATCTAAACAACGTACAGGCAGAAACAGGAAAATCTATATAGAAACATATCTTCTTTTATGTGTCATGTCCTTTTAGGTGGTAGGCTAACATGGCTCTCCACATTTTCCTGTCCCTTGCAGCTCTTAATAAGAGCTTTCCTATGTCCGTCTTTCCCTCAATCTGTCCTGTAAGTATCAGGTTTTCCAAGCCCTTCTTCCTCATTACGCGTCCCAGAAATTTCCTGATGTTAAGTATGTTTTCTTTTTGTTTCAATTTTCTCACAAACCTCGTTGTTGCTTACATGTTCGGTCCATGATATCCTCAGAATCTTTCTGTATAACTATATTTCTTTTGCTTCAAGTCTCTTCTTCATCATTTAAGAGACTGACCAACATTCACTGTCATATAGGAGGAAAGATATCACGTAACAATTCAATACTTTTTTCTTCGTTTCTAACGAAATTCTTCTTTCTTTTAACACTCTACTTGGCCGTTGGAATGTTTTACTTGACCATTCCAATACGTCTTCGAGTTTCGGTGTCGCCCTTTCCCTCTTCTGTTAGAACAATTACCAGATATTTAAATTTCTGTACTTGTTTGCTTTTTGCATTTTGGGCTCACCTTTTGCTGATAATCGTAGATTCTGTTTTTTTGTAATTCATACTTAGTCCTTTCTTCTCGCTTTCCTTCGCTACCTTCTGTAGGATCTTTTGTAGTTTTCATTCCGTGTCTGCTATCAACAGTGTTAAATACTTGCATAATAAAAGTCCTTCTTTATGGCAAGTGACGCTAGAAAATATCCCACACGTGTGGTTACAGAAGTGGTTCTAGGGAAGGATTCTTTGACGAAATAAAAGGCAGACTTGGAATTTTTTTACTGCTACTTCATCCAATACACTCAAGGAAGTGGGTTACTGAGAGAGATTGTCGCAAGTGAAGAGGAAGAAAGAACTAAAATATGCATATTATGAGGACGTATAAGATAAATATTTTGTTGAGCCTAAACTTAAAGAGAACAAGATTGTAATTTCGGAGAAGCACCCTCTTAGGAGTCTGTTTCATAAAACAACAATTTTGAGGAAAAACTGTTTGAATGGAACTTGCTCCTTATCAAAGGAACACGGAGTGAATGAGATGATTTGCCACGGTAAACATGGCCTGGCGAATCCTAACTGTAGCGGACTGACTTTGTGAAACTAAGGAATGTGATTCGTCTCAACATCTACCATAGTAATAGCGGTATATTAGTGAAAAGCTAGCAAAAGCTAGTCTGTGGAATAAGGGTCGCAGAGTGAATAATAAGCCATCACCCACAAGATCACGCAAGCGCTCAAGGTCATAGAAAATAGTTGACCTTTCTGGGACAGGAAAGGAAGGAGGATAATTTGACCTTCAGGCGACAAACTCAAGACAAGAGTTTCAAAAGTAAACAGCATACTATACATAACGAGCTTCTGTCGATTGAAAGCAAAACAGCCATTGGGACACCCAGTAAAGCGATAAATTTTACTCAGATCTACAAAAAAATAGGAAGTTTCGGTGAACTATGATCGCCCATGTTAAAAATTTTCTAAGAGTTTAATGGGATTGCGTTAAGGTAATCCACTTTGAACTGCTGACAATCAATGTTACAATTACTGCAAAGATCCAGCATGTTAAGCTTTAAACACGGATTTACAGAAAATAATGTACAGTTGTATATAAAAGTGTTGTGCTACATCATAATAATATGCAGCTACATGCAGACCTTGAAGACCTGATTATTCTCTTTATTCTCCCAAGTTCGTTAATCTTATTACGAAATATTCAAGAGTTTACAAAAAAAATATTTGTATTCGTTTTTAAAATAGATTAGGTAGAAAACTTTCCTGTCTGTATTCTTTTTCTTCAAAACAAATTACTTTTGGTTCAATAGTATTACGAAGCCTGTTAATCGCCATTAATAATCATCATTTCTCTTAGCACCATTAGAAGACCTGGTGGAATATACTCACTGTCTTCCCGCGTTACCTTTTGCTGCTGTGATTCTGTAACAGATGTCTTTATAGGTGTAGTTGCCCCACCGTCTTTGAATTCAGAATCGTTATTCTTTTAGATTTGTTGTCAACGAAGGCTAGAGTGTAATGCTGGCCCGCTCGTTAACTCATAGCTGAGGGGAGAAAAGATGGATTCCTGTCTCTCCCATAAATATTTGGGCGAAAATGAAAAGAACGAAGTCGTTCGGAATTTAAAGTCGGCATAAATAAATGTTATTAATAACAGTGTTAAGGAATTACTTCTAAGCTCGCGGCAAATATTGGGAAACGTCTATTTATGGTAAAGCAAAAGACATGCCTGTCTCTCAATAGACTTCAACTTATGCCACAGCATCGCCTTGAATGACTTCAGTGATTTTCCTCCGAAGAGAGACCCATCAAAAAATATCGAATATTATTCTCGATTGTGCTGACATGTTCGGATTTAAAAAAAAATGTTTATTAAATGAAGTGAGTTACAGTATTTCTTTTCGAAATGAGAGAATTATCGTATTTAAGGAACAAACTCTCCTCCAAATTAGTTCTTTAAATTGAGTTTTTACTGTATATGCGATCGTTTATCACATATACTCGCATATCCGCAGACTTCATGCATAGTGTGACCTCCGAGTTTGTTTTTTTTTTTGCATGAATATTAACCTCTACAGAGAAGATTTACTTGTGAATAGTGTGACCCACTATTTTGTAAAACCTTATCATAAGAGCTTGGACTATATATATATATATATATATATATATATATATATATATATATATATATATATATATATATATATATATATATATATATATATATATATATATATATATATATATATATATATATATATATATATATATATATATATATATATATATATATATAGACAGGGCGAGAGAGAAAGAGTTCTTGCTCTCACTAATATATATATATATATATATATATATATATATACATACATACACACATCATTTAAAATCCAATGTTATACCTGTACGTTTAATTTTGAGTATATTGAAACACATCCGGGGTGATGCAACATTCTTTACGGTCAGTTTATTTTTCTAAAATTAAATTCTAATTTTATTCATGAGATGACTTGATATATATATACAGTGCTCGGCAGAATTACCGTCCCAATATACCTCCCAGAGATACCTCCCACATAATTTTTAGACATTAGCTAGATGAAGACATCATTGCCACTAATGTGTCTACCGAACTCTGTATGGATACTCTAATACATACGAATTTCCCATGTCCGTTATATTCATATGTACGTTTTATCGAATGCATTTTTTTAGGATTTTAAATGTGAGAATTAATGAATGTGAAGAAGAAGGGAAAAAGAATGAGAATTAAAGAATAAGCAAACAAATAAATGAATGAAAAAAAGGAAAAAAAAAGATTTTCATTAACATTATTACGAGATTGTATGAATGAAATTAAAATATATAAGACATTAGTAAAAGAATCAGTTATCATCAAATTCTCAAATCAGAATAATAATAAGCTAATAAATGTATTTTAATTTGTTTCTAAACCAAAGGAATCTCTTCCATTGAATGTAAAAAGAAACGCCACTGAATGCATTATATTAAAATGATATTGCTATAAAAAATCCTCACATTATCAATATCTGTGCAACAATGAAAATACAAAAGAGATTAAAATGAAACTTGGCAGCTCATATATACTTCTTATCCGAGAATCTTGGCATCGTACTGAATTGTTACTATGACCAAATGTGGTAATATCTGCATGATTAATATACAGTAATCATTGTCATAAAAAATGTAGTTACTTGTATTTTATCTTTAAATATAGGTATTGCTGTAATGATATTGTCCCCACTGTCAATGATATGTAAAGTAGAAGAATGGACTGAGCTCTTTAAACTTCCGAGGCAACCAGTCAGGGAGAAAACTACTTCGAAATCGAAACTGTGGAAAAGTCAACAGAGAAAAAAAATCACTATCTTTCCTAAACAGTTATTGCGAGTGGTACATTGGCCCGCAAACAGATATTGAATGACGGAATACAACAACAAACAAAACGAAGCCATGTTTATTTTCGTTAAAACAAACATACCAACATAAATAAGGTTACAGTGCAATAGGCAAAAAAATATCTCTGCTTGTTCATGAAGAGTATTGTTCTGAGAAGGGCAGTCTTATAGTCTCTGAAGGCCGTTGTCTTGAGAAGGATAGTTTTGTAGTCTCTGAAGGCCGTTGTCTTGAGAAAGATAGTTTTGTAGTCACTGGAGAGTATTGTTCTGAAAATGACAGTGTTTTTTTAGTATTTGGGGAGTGTTATCCTGAAAAGGACAGTTTTGTAGTCGCTGTAGAGTTGTCTTGAAAAGGATATTTTATGGCATATCGTTTCTATTAGCGAATATGTTTGACGCTGGCGATGGCTTGAACGGCGGGAGATGGAGGGCTACTAAAATTACACTTTGATCCTTGTTATTATCTATTGTATAACGAATACAGGTTTGGCACGTGGCCGAAGGGGAAGTGGGATGAGGTTGGTCGTCACTATCATAAACCTAGTCAATCTGATTCAAGACCTATTCATGGATTACAATCTACTCAAACGCCAAAAGAATTCTTTCACTTGCATTCATCCGACATATACCACGTTACTTCATACTCAAAGTGGCGGGGATGGTGTACTAAAATACATCCATGACAAAATTTTTTTCAATATATATATACAAGTGTATATTTTTTGTTAATTCTTATAAAAATATATTGCATGAAATGAAATGGGAGTGGTGAACCCAATTACGAAAATAAAAATACAACAAAACATTCTAAAAATAAAATAAAATAGGTTGGTAAGACCCGTCCATCCCACTGATAATTTAAGTGTGGCTGCTGTATTCTGCCGATATAGCTGTATTAAACTTACAGCAACCGCCGTCTGTCTAACTCTCTGCATTATCAGGGAGGAACCCGGACGAAGCTTTGCCGAAGGGCAAGGTTTCTTTCGGGGAGGTTATGACAGCTCTCGAACTCGCCTAGGCGAGTCGAAGGCTATATTTTTGGCCGGGCCTACGGGCTCGGGTGACCACGTAAAACTCGGCCTTGTGCCACATGCGAGCCCACGTGGTGGGGGGACAGCTAAATATAGCTGTATTCTACCGATAAGCAAAATCAAGAGGTTCACCCACTAAAGGTGGGGGGAGAAAAAAATAAACTGTTGTGGGGGAAAAATTAAAAGCTGTCCCAGTCAAGAAAAAAAAGTGAATAGAAAACAAACTGGGGAGGATGGGAATTTTGAAATAGACAAAAGAGAATGCCAGTATCAGTCACATTAACTATGTCATGGACGCTGGACACAGTCTTCTCTGCAGACCTTTGACTTGCGTCCACCCCAAAAGAGGGAGGAGACCAAGCGCTTGATCACCAACCTAATCCCGCTAACGGGTAGAGGATGAGTTGAAAGATGTATTGGGAGCCCACTGGATCCCTACCCTTTACGGACAACCGCCTTCGGAGCCAAGACCGGACCGTCCCACCGACATTTGCCAGTACCTCTGATTAATTCTTTTTCAGCGGTAGGCTGGACCCGAACAACACTGTAATAATGGAAGCGCCCGTCCAACTCAAGGACCCCGAAGAGCCACGGCCTTCTAAGTACCTAACCGAAGGCCGGAAGACTTGTAAACCTTCGTGACCTTCTCGTAATGTTCAAGTGCCTTCTGTACCGTTTCAATGTCTCTGTGGCATGACACGAAAATGGATACGTCATCGGCGGACACTGGGGACACCGATTCCACGTAGTGGCGAGATCTCGACATCACGAACGTAGCGATCCGGACCATGACGAATTTTTTCCCGGCCTAAATCTGCGCCCATACTCACAACTTCCTTAGAAATCTTGTTAAACATATGTCTAACTGCCTGATCCTGTTAGCGCTCGCTACTTGCTCGCTATGCCTCTCTCTACGGAATACCTCCAGCCTCCTTCCGGGGCAAACAATCCATGATTACTTCCATCTTCTTAGCCATATCTAGGGCAATTCGATGGACATAATTGATGGTGAAAGACCAAATCCTACTCTTAAGCCTCTCCCATCATCTGTTCTCAATAACCGCCCCAACTAACTCCATCTACACGAAACTAATCAGCTCTTGCTGGAAATCCCACGTGTGCAGCAAGGGCAAATTGAACCAACCCGTCTATGTCTAGAGTATAACACCGCGCGGGCACAAACAAGTTTGTGGTTCGTGTAGCCTAACCAGTGGAAGGTGGAGCAATCTAGTAGATCTTCACACTAACATTCCATACAGGTAGGTATCGACCTGCGTAGACGGACACATGTGGGGCTATTTCCACATCTCTACCCTCGCCCGAATTAAAGTAATGGCTCTGGGGTCCTCCGTCGAATTTCCGTCAACGGTCATAAACTTGAATGGAGGTCTCAAGGGAGGAAAGTAGCTTTCCGACGGCATGCCTGTTGATCACACAAATGTCATTCTTCTTGGGGAAGGGGACGTATGTTTTTTTTTTAGGCAAAAGGAAATAAAAAAATTGCTGGCGCAGAATGTATAAAAGAATAAGTTTTTTGTTTAAACAATGGTGGCCGGCGTAAATAAAACAAATAAACAATACAAAGAGAATAAAAGTTGTCGGGAGTTGTAAAAAATAAGAACCCAAACAATTTATAGAGACAAAACATTAAAACTAAAGTCTTAGTGAAACTAAAAAATATAAACGAGACAAAACTGAAATAAAAAAGAAACAACAGAAATTCGCACAAGGCTTTCGTAAATGTAATCCACGAGACAAAGATATGAGTAAAAAATATGACTGAACTAGTTGAGATATCGGCTGCTGAAACAGATAAGGTGTTTACTCATTCCCCCACGAGAATGAGATATGACACATGGTCTGATTAATGTGGGGACCCGAGCGCGTGCACCCGGGCAGGGTCAAAAATTGCCCTCAGGCCCCGCAACCGTCGGTTGTGCTGGCCTCGGTGCGAGCACCGATCCCTTCCTCTTGTGCGATGAGAGGGCGCGGCCTCGGGCAGCTGTTCCCCAGGGCTGGGCAACTCTTCAGTATAATTTTCCTCAGTTGCCCCTCTGTCCTTTGACAGAGAAGCCCCTGACCGCACTCTGTCTAAGGACAGAGACGCAACTGAGAGATAATAAATAATGCGTACAAATTACTCATCTGCTGGAGCAGATACTACACTTTGCGCTTAGTCACGAAGACCGCATTGTCATGCTTTGATATGTTCGATCAGCTTTACAACGATCGTTGGTTAAGCTTTTTCTTCCGCCCTGAAAGAACATGGAATTTAGAATGCGATCTTAAGAGAACTAAAAGTCTTTACAGGAGTTATTATTGACAAACACAAAAGTAATTTATTTGTGGAGGACAGTGTAAATATGAGCAACGAGAAAGTCTTAAGAAAGAAAAAAAGGACGCTTATATTTAATCAGAGAGCGATAATTGAAATATATAAGACACATATAAAACAGAGGGCTTGAGGAATTCGACTCTTACAGGACATATTGAAGGCAAAAGTGAGAGAAACTCTATTAACGTATAATAGGGACTGGGAGAGATAACGAAAAAGCAACATTTTCTTAAAAATTAAAAAGTATTAGAAGTTTTAGTGAGTCATGATCATCAACGTCCTGACCGTAACATAGTATAAAATTGAAAGGTTGTAAAGGATAGCAATAAGAAACGACTAAATATTAATTATAAGAAGAAAATGTATGGTTGTCAGCAAAAGAGACAGCCCACGCTGGGAGCTACGTACTGGAAACGTCCAAATCAAGCAGATATATTTAACAACGAGCCGGATTACTCGCGCCTTGCTGTGCATTACACTTTTTGTTGTAAGAATTTGTGAAGAAAAATGATGCATTTCAGTATTACTCAATGTTCTTGCAGATGTGACCTCCATCTTCTGACTTTCTCCTTTTAGATAGGAGCCATTCCCTTGTTCAAATTCAAATTTAATTTAAATTAAAGGGGAAATAAATTAAATGGACACCCCCTTTTATCCAACTACTCTAGGAATCATTCCCTTGATCAAACTTAAATTTAACTTTATATAAAAGGAAAAAAAAATGTTGGGGATTTTGCGCCCGGGTCCTTCTTTGATCAAAATGTAATATACTTATCCAAGTACCCTGGGTAATTTAGTTTCAGAATATATATAGTTATAGGGGTCTATCTCCAAAAACACTAGGAGGGGTTCGATAACAAACAGACAGGCAGAGGCTACAACTTCACATCGAGGTTGTGTAATGGTTAGCAAGCTTGTCTCGCTAGAACAATTACGACTGAGTAGTGAGTCCGATCCTCACTGGGTGCCCCATGCTTTTACTCGGTTTTGTGCCACATCTGAGCTACGCTTGGAAAATCACTATATAGATACAAGTAATAGACTACGGTAAATATATAGAAATCCATATGTGCATAGGTATAGCGACAGTTACCTTCCAGAATGGAAGCACGTATTAATAAATTAAGAAATCGTCGTCTGTTACAAAGGAAAAAAATGTTTAATTGCTATACATAATATATAATTGTCTATATGACAATGAATGTTGAACAACTTCTTTCGGAATAAAGGAAAAATAAAAGGAAAAGAAATGCGATTCTACCAAAGAATGCCATGAAAACTATAGACAAAATATATGAACAACGATGAAGGCTGAAGATAAATAGAAACTACAACGAGAGTTAGTTACAAAGAGCTTCTTTTTTTTTTTTTTTCGTCACATAAAGAAAAATGGGTGTCTGGAGATTTGAACACACACGACATATTGACGGCAAGTGAAGCAGTGGGAAAAAGCGAGTAACCTACTTAAACAGTTTAAGCGAATATAGGACAAGAACGCAGAACGATAGTAAAGGAGGAAAAAAGACATGAGTATAGGTATTTATTCGAACGCCCATACAGATTGTGACACAATGTCGTGGTTTAATATTGGATATCGGGGCTATTGGACTGCTCATGTGTGAATGGGATCTAGACCATGCTGTAGGCTCCGGTGGTCCTTCTCGATGCCATGATCAAGGGTATTGTTAAGATATTGTTACCTTTCAGAATGGAAGAACGTATTAATAAATTAAGAAAGTGTCGTCAGTTATAAAGGAAAAATGTTAAAAAAATGTTTAAATGTTAAAAATATTTAATTTAATGTTTAAGTAGATAGATTTGCCTATCGTCCGGTTCATACTCTTCCCCGAGTTTTTGAACAGTAGAGGTTTCCAATTATTTTCTATTTAAAAAGAAACGGAAACTCAGTACTAAAGAACTACTTCAACTTTATACTTCTAACGTATTTGTCCAAAACTCTGAACATTTATTTACTATTTATTCATTTCTTTCCTGAATAGGAGTAGATAGGTTTGCCTATCGCCGAGTTCACACCCTCGATCTTTCGAACAGGAGAAGAGGTTTATCCCTTGTACTTTGCTTAGGCTTGGGCTTCCGGTTCCTTTTAAAGTATTTTCATTCTCTTGCACTTCCGCTGGTTCCTTGTATCTTGGCGCCATTATCATCTTGCTCAGTGCTGCACTTTTTGCTCCGTAACCTTCTCCCTCATGTATGTTTTGGGCCTTGTAAAGGGTAAACCTCATTTTTTTTTAAGAAGGGATGTATATATATATATATATATATATATATATATATATATACAAATTATGCTTGGTTGATTGTCACTCAGATTGCCTGTGAAGCACACAGCCAACTAAATTTTTAATAATAAAGGAATTGACGCTTCTTCAACTCTCTATGTCCCAAAATATCATCGTTAAGTGACTATGCTAAATGAAATATCCACCAATTTTGCTTAGGCGATTCAGCATAGAGTAATGTTTAAAATGCTAATCTGGTTAACGTTGATGACTAAGTGATAAGTTAGATCCACACTATGTGTTCCATATTAGATGTACTCAGCAAATAACTTGTATTAAAGGGGAGATCTATTTCATACACACTGATGCATCGATCACCACAAAAGTATTCCAATTTACCAAACGATTCACAAGAAGTATCCTACATTAGCATAATTTCCAAATATGTTTCTAATTCGAAAATCCTATTAAGAATGCTGCTACTGTAGTGATGTCAGTTTCCATTGAGTGCTAAAAACCTGTGACCTTGTGAAGCAAAAACTTATTCCTATCAATAAAACGTTGTATTTGTTAAAATCACCATTTACTCTTTTTGAATAAGCAAAATTTATCCCCTTGCCATCGGTTTTTACAAAATAATATATTGTGACTCATTAAATAATAACGCTTACTACAACACATTATGCATAAACAAAGAAATAAGAGCAGAGTAAAAGAGATGCAATCTCAAAGGTCCAACCTATAACAGCCAGACATGCTTTGGGGGCTGGCCGGACAGATTGCACATTGAAGCTAAATATCTGTGAGATAAAATATCTATTGGGAGTCACGTTGTCTGGTCAAATTCCTTGATTTCCCACATATTGGCAGCGACCGTTTTAGCCATTTGTTTTATTTCTCACTATCTATCTCGCTATCTTGATTTTTCCGCTTACGAAGGGACATTGGTACAGGCGACCGGGAACGTTTTCGGAAAACACAGAAAAAAAATCACAAAACATGACTTTAGAAAGGTTTTTTACCCTATATATATATATATATATATATATATATATATATATATATATATATATATATATACATATATATATATGGCCATAATATAAGGAACGGAGACATAAATATGTGTATTACTTAAAAAGTAAAAGCATGATTAGCAATGAAATTTTTACCGAATAAAGATTAGGTGTAATGCATAAATATTATACAAACGTACAAAAATTTACATAACAGTTTTTTTAAAATAAAGATTAAATGGAACAAATGACATAAGCTACTGGACAAAAGTTAAGGAACGATCTTGTTAACATCAACAAAATTTAATACTTGGTAAACATCCCCTTATTTTCAATAACTTCTCCGCTTCGTCAATCACATGATCTAATTGATTTCTTGCAGTAATTCCCTCCCATTCGCCTTTCAATAACTCCCATAGGTGATCCTGGTCTTTCGGGTTTCTTTTCTGAGCCCTTTCTCCAATTATCTTCCAAACATTTTCTATTGGATTCAGGTCGGGGATCTAGGCTGGCCACTTCATTAGGGCGATTCCTTCTTCTTCAAATAAAGCCATAACCTTCTGAGCCTTGTGGCAAGGTGAATTGCTCTGCATGAAAATAGGAGATTCCTAAAGATTATGGGGTAATCTTGGTACCACATGCTGCTGAAGAAGCCTCTTGTAAGTCACATCATTGATATTGCCATTTACGCAGATGATATGGCCAACTCCTGTAGATGAAATCATTCCCCACACCATCACACTGCCGCCACCAAACTTAACGCTTTTCTTGACACATTAAGAAGACAGTATTTCACCTGTTCTACGGCGTACGTAAGTTTTGCCCTCAGAACCAAATATAGTAAACTTGGACTCGTCACTGAAATGAACTGTATCCCATTGTGTGTCAGTCCAAACAACATGTTCTCTCGCATACTCCAGGCGTGCCCTTTGGTTTCGCTTTGAAATGAGAGGCTTCGATGCTGGGATACGGGCATGCAATCCTGCAGTTTTTAACCTGCGAGCAACCGTTTTCCTTGAGATCTTATTATCTGTCTCTTCATTAAATTTACGGGCAATTGATGTAGCAGTTTCAAAACGGTTTTTTGTAGATATTCTAACAATTCTTCGATCTTGTCTTTGCGATGTTTTTGGAGGTCTGCCGGTTTTTAGTTTTGCATCTAACGTTTTATCAGTTTTATATCTGCTAATTACACGATGAACGACAATTTTAGACCTATGAACAATATCAGAAATTTCTGAAATTGTTTTTTTTTCTTGATAGTTAGCGATAATGAGTTTGTTTTCTTCAAAAGAGAGCGTTTTGCGTGTAGAATTTGCCATATTGCTTAAAAATAAAGTCCTATATGATAAATGAACTTTTGCTTATTGTTGAAAAGATCCATCGAGTTTTTTTACAATGTAAATTAAAAGTTTACGGAAATTATTAACATCGTTCCTTAACTTTTGTCCATTAGCTTATATCCTTTGTTCCATTTAATATTTATTTAAAAAGACAAACAAACTATTTTGTAAATTTTTGTAACTTTATATAATATTTATGAATTACACTTTAATCTTTATTCGGTAAAAAATTCATTGCTAATCATGCATTACTTTTTAAGTAATACACATATTTATGTCTTTGTTGTTTCCGTTCCTTTTTATTATGGTTGCTATTGTATATATATATATATATATATATATATATATATATATATATATATATATATATATATATTCCTGTTAAGTATATATGAGGATAGATAAAATATATGTACATTTCAATTACCCCTGCAACTATATACATTTCTAATACCATTGGTTTTCTTCTTCTTCTTCTTCTTCTTCTTCTTCTTCTTCTTCTTCTTCTTCCCCCTTTGGAGGTCAAAATGATTAAACTCGCCTGAGGATACTGTAAGGTTGAAACCAAGGTAACGGATTCAACAGATCTCTTAATTATATATATATATATATATATATATATATATATATATATATATATATATATATATATATATATATATAACTTTAAGCCTTATTATAATGAAAATTTCTTATTTGAAATCATTTTTATTTTTTATTTGCTTATTTATTAAACAGTGTGTATTACATCTACTAAAGAAAAATGTGTCTCGACAGTAATCAAACGTTTCTCACCTTTTCATTCAGGGAAATCACTCCTATAGCTGATGCCTGCAGTTACTAATTTAGTCAATCGGCATCAACAAGCTGGTCTCCTGTCCCTAATTTGGTAATGCCACACTTCGGATGTAGGAGTGATTTCCCCGATGGAAAAAGGATACGGGTTCGATTAAAAATGGCAAAACACATAGTATCCATCTAATAAAAGCATCGTGGGAGTCACAATATATTTATGAACCACTCGGCCTTGACTGCGCATCGAATTTTTCACATGGTTATCTATTCATCGCGTAAAAGTAGAAATCTTGTTTCTTCCATTTGAAAAGTCGAACACTGCATGCAGCCGGGTTTGTAATAAATTTCTTGGTCATATAATGATCACTTACAAAGAATTTACTAATGTCTAATATGGTTTTTAATAATCCTGAAACATTTTGATAATTCTTGCCTTTTCATCTGTTTTACCATCCACGCTACACAAACAGTGGGATGGGGCTTATGAAGCAATGTCACTAAAATGGCGGCCATTTGCTTACCATGGTATACAGTCGTGTGATATTTAACTCGAATGCTCATGTCAGAGTTGTCAAACATTCGACTGAATTAAGTTCAAATGCATGCAGTCATTATGAATATATTTAAAAAATAAAAGGTCTATATATGTGTAAAATAGACAAAGAAATTAGACATGATATACAGCCAAATGTAAGCAAACAATATTGATGAGACAGATAGGTAAGAGGGAAGCTACATGAAAAGAGCGAATTCTTCGTCCACATACGTGTAACATGGTATGTGAAATTTCCCGAGGGGTGGTTGTATGGGCTTCTGTGTGCGTGTATGCGTGTTATAACAATAATTTATCATTTGGACGCAATAAATAAAATTCACTAATATATGTAATGGGAAAGTAAAACATTGTTCTAACACATGGCAAAAACACTTTAATAGTTCTTATGTTTGAACAATATAAAGTTAACAATATATCTGTAGATTACTCCAGTTGAATTTATTGCTAGACAATATAGTAAGTAGCTATCAATCTGTCTATATATATAATTATTTTAACTATCTGATTAATAGAGTAATCTATCTTAATCAAAATATATAAAAAAAAAAAACATTTAAAAGCGCTGTTTAAAATTTAGATTTGATCGAATAGAAATTTTCTTATGTTTATCTATAATTATCCCTCTTTCTCCCCCCCTCTCCATCGCAAACCCTCTGTTGCACGGAATCTTTATTATACGTGTGTATGTGCGCGTTAATGAATATCAGTGTGTCTGTCCGACGTAGATCTTTGTATATGCCTACTTTTTAGCTATGTATAGAGTAAACTCTTAAGTCAAACCATTTTTTCTAAGGAAGGCCGATTTTTTTAAGTACACACAAACCTTTCATGTACGGAACAGACCCCCCCCCACACACACACACAGCACCGTCCACGGACGTCGGATGCAACGGATAAAGTCTGCAGACAAAATAATAAAAACAAAAAAACGTTATGCAGGAAAAATACAAACTTTCAAATCTTCAGCGATATATTTCAAAATTTGCGCGCTTAGTAGAACGAGTCATATTAGTTCTCAAAGTGACCACTTGGCAGCGTTGGCTGGCCTTTCAATTGTAAACAAAGACGAGTGTAAAGTATGATAGATTAGGGCGTGCCTGAGAATGTAGCTGTGAGAAATCTATTATTTTTATTATTTTCATTAATATATATATATATATATATTAAGAAATGGACAAGGTCCGACAATTTATTTATTAAAGACATTTTTTTTTATGTTTAACGTTGTTATTTATAGATACAAGTATTTAAGCAAATGCTCTGTTTATGATAAACAGTATTAAATAACATTTACCGGCCTGAATGTCCGAGAAATTTTCATAGAAAATATTCGTTCTTTGACAGGATTCGAACCTGCATCCTATACGGAACCGTCATTTACGCTGACGTGCCTTACCTCTGGGCCACAAACAACTTTTTCGGTAGACAAGGTCGAATTTACTGCTTATAAACTTCAATCTTCCATGAATCTCGTACATTCATAACTGCTCTGGCGTATCAAATGTAAACAAATGACGTCATATATTAAGAAATGGACAAGGTCCGACAATTTATTTATTAAAACATTATTTGAATCCTGTCAAAGAACAAATATTTTCTATGAAAATTTCTCGGACATTCAGGCCGGTAAATGTTATTTAATACTGTTTATCATAAACAGAGCATTTGCTTAAATACTTGTATCTATAAATAACAACGTTAAACATAAAAATGTCTTTAATAAATATATATATATATATATATATATATATATATATATATATATATATATATATAGGTAACTATACTCGTTTCGAAAAACCTTTTCAATTTTTGATTTTGAAGCCAATAATCAAATCAATCTCGAAGGAAAAAAAAATTTTTAAAAAAAAAGCTAGAAACATGAAAGTCTGTCGAAAAATATCGCACAGATACAGGTTTGAAGCCCAAAAAAAAAAACCCGACACGAGTAAACAACTAACTAACAAAAGAGCTCAATACAACCGTAGAGCAGACCTAGATAACCCTAGTGAGCCAGACAAACCTGTTCAAAAATCACCTCAGCGGATCGTCAAAATAAAGCTTTTTTTCCTGACAATCCGCTTTTTATGAAACCTGTATATATAATTTGTATAAAAAAAAAACAAATATATATATATATATATATATATATATATATATATATATATATATTTTTCAAATATTTAGATTATGATCATAACTACGGTAATTACTATCGTGGACCTTCCTTCCCATCTACGGACAATCGAAAAGACAAATGAGAACTGGCTGAAATTAATCTTGTTTTAACCATTTTACTCCAGGCAGGGCAATAAAGCCACTAAAATTCCAGGTGTTGCTGAGTGTGAAATCTCAAAGCAGATAGTTATATGTCATCAACATCCTTATATTTATCGATGAAAACAACAAAATCGGAACATGTTCACCAGGCAGAAATCAATATTAGTTAGATTAAATACTTAAGTAAAATGGCAGCTTTCATCATGAAAATCAGATTCACTAAATGAAATAAAACGCTTACGTTTTTAAGAGGGCTTTCAGTTTAAGACAAATAACGTAATGTAAATAAACTTATTTTTTGGCATTTTTTCGTAAAAATTTAAATTTCAAGGTGACGATTTGGAATGGACTGGTGTGTTTTATTCTAGTACTTATTAATTTTCCCAGGCAAGAATATTTGTCGAAAAGCTACGTGCGACCTCGAATTTGACAAGGTCAGAGCATATGTTTTTGATTTCGTTTCTGTCGGATATGTTAGCCGAATATGCTTTGTGTTTGGAGCAATGGCTCTGAATGAAATGGTCTAAAATCAAAACTTGGCGAAGAGACTCCATATTCATTTGAATTTCTGATTGAATCTTGCTTAGCACATAAATTGAGATTCCAAGTCGCCGCCACCTAATCTTTTTGTGTTAATAGATGCTAAATATATTTTATTCTAAATTATTTTATTTACCTTCGTCTGTATTTAAACAAAACTGACATTATTATTTCTTCGGTGAGAGCTTATTTCTAGTCAATTCAGTCGTCAATTAAAAGATTACCAGGGATTATTGACTAAAAGAAGAAAACTTTCTTCGTCAGTAAGAATCACAACACTTGTAGAACCAAGATTGGACGATCGACGACTTATACTTGCACCGATACCAAAATAGTTTGGAAGCTGTATAACTCTCCTTATCCAATAACCGTGCGAGGATTGAGATATCGGAACAAGAGGGTTCAAACTGAGCTTCGGCACGTTGACAGAAAGCGAGACTAGACCAACAGGCCCTTGTGTACAAAAAAGCGAGGGTAGTAATGTTTCGTTAGAAACACTTGATAGGCACTAAAAATTTATAAACAAAAAGTTGACACATATCTTCTGACTTATCACTGAAAACATCATTTTCTCAAAGTAGATTTGGGAAACAATTATTTCAAGGAGGTGCTTTATCATTCGGAATACCATACAACGGATTTCGAATCGCCAGATAAATTTTACGGGTAACAATTTTGGATCCATTTTCACAGTTTCAAATTTTCACAGAAACTATCTGATTTCTGATAATAATCAGTATGAAACCTATGATGAAATCTTATTGTTGATATTATTTTTTTATTATGGGAACGATCATGGACCTTCTAAATTCCTATCGCTTGTTGCTCTAAACAATTTATGTCTCTTTTCTCGCACAGATCACGTGTTGTCATATATTTACACAAGATCATTAGTTAAATTACGCGACACTTCCCTTTGACCCTCTTGCTTTCAATATGTTCTCTGCGGGTGACGTTTTCGAAAATCAATTTACTCATGTGTCCAAGCAAATTCAGCTTCTTATTCTAAGTGTCCGTTTTGTTTCCATTTATCTTAAAAATTCCTTGTTACTCAGATACACTATACTTGGTTTTCTCAGCTTCCTTTTATAGAAAAACCATACGGACAGATTATATTATCATTTCTGTTTTCAAGGAAATTGAAATTTATACTAATTCATCAAACTAGCTGAAATTTTCGGCTTGCTGTTTAATGAATAATGTTTTCAACTAAAAATAATTTAGATTTCCTACGTCGCATCATCAAACACTGCAAAGTGACCAGATCCCAAAAGGTTTAAACCTTTGACATCTTTCCGCTGATTTATAATCCCAACCGCCTACTCAGCATGTTCACCTTTTACGCTAAACGAATCTCAAATTGCGGAGTTTATACAGAGGCAAAGCGATACATTTCCCTTAACTATCAAAGTGATACATTTCTCTTATCAGAAAGCACGTTAGACGCGATGCCCACATTAACTTTTAGCATTTGCAACATTGCATACCTCTAATTTCATTTGTCCATTAATGCTTGAGATTGACGCGTATGACGCGTATGAAACAGCTTTGAACGTGACCCTCTCCCAGGACTGATGCCCATTAGCCTTCCACTTTTTTTACCACTATCTGCAGCTGTAAGGAAACAGTCGGTAATTGCACACGGAGCAGTCGCCATTATTGATCGTATTTTAAAATGGTGTAGCATCCTGTTCCAAAATTTACATTCCTAAAAAAACGCTTTCGCTTTAATTTTAATTTTAAACAAAATTTAAATTTAAGATTAAAACTGAAAAAAAAACGTCTGGTTGAATTTTGAAATTCGCAAATTTCGATTAAATTTTAATTCGCCTGCATTGCGCAACAGAGCAGTTTATATGTTTTTTTCATATTGTATCTTTGAGTGCTATCAGCTTAAAGAAATTATATAATCAACCTTGTGACTCTGGTGTAAGAAGACTAATGAATAAAAATAAGTCAAAATATACATGTTTTGCTTGTTGAAATACAAAGTATAATTAAGAACTCTGACCTCTAACAAGAAGTAAAAGTAAAAGATAAGCGTTAATTCAATTTAAACTATCACGAGAAAAAGTAACAATACTGACTACACTCATCTACTAAATTCACGTTTATTTTGCTATGTGGATAAATTTACTCAGCAGGAACTATACCATATTCGCCACTTGTGAATAAATCATTTTCGAGAAAGAATGGAATTTTTAATGTAGTAGTTTTAGAAAATCAGTATTCCGTATATTTTTATTATACATTCTTTTTCTGTACCAAACACGAAAATAAGTAAAGAAAAACAGAATATAATTCCTACAAAAATATTAACAGTCAATATTTCTAATAATTTTACTCCAAGCAAAACGATAAAGCTATTAAGACCCAAAGGGTAACTGAGAATTGATGAATCCGAGAAAAATCAATATTAAAGAGAAAGGTAAAAAAAAGAACGGGTTTCGTGGAGACAGAAGATGACGATTGACATTATATTTCAATCTAGGGAAGATACAATTTGACAGTAAATCAAGAAGCCGGAATAGAATTTGAAGGAAAATAGTGCGTGTTAGCATAGAACATTAAAATGATGAGTCCTGACAATCTCGTAGCGAGTTCCGATTCCTAAAGTCGAGATATCAAAGAGGAGAGCCTGTCAGAATAGTTACCATGGTAATATTTGTCAAAAAGTTGCATGGAAGCTACACTCCAGTGGTGGGTAACTGACTGTAGTCGGGATGCCAGGTCAGGACAAATAACATTTAGATTCATGCTTGGATATTTTTTTTTTTGAGAATCTCTAGATACTTAGCAGAAGCACCAAACTAGACATATCAGAAATATTCAATGCATAGACTAATAGCAGAATTATAAATATTCTGATATAGATTTGCTGATAGTGTGAATTATGAGTTACTTATTTAACGAATAAGATCATTGTCTGCCTCTTATGAAATTAACAATTTAACATTCACTTTAAAAACTTTGCATTTTGTTAATAAATTTATATATTTATTATTTCATGTGCAGTGTCCTAGGTGATTATGTCTCTCCGCAAATTCCCGTCCTTTGTCCAAGTAATTTTATACCGTCAATATCCTTTCCAATCTGCCATCCATTTACACGTGTTCTTTAGGTAGATTACTGACTCTTTCCTTCTGACTCCCTTGCCTTCAATATGCTCTGTGCGTGTCAAGTTCTATTTCCTAAATTATGTATAAAAAAATTAAAGTATCTCCTTCTAAACCTTTTTCGTTCTCATCCCTGTTAAAGTTTATTCACATGCTACTGCCATGATTTTCTAGGCATCTTTCACTAAAAAGACATCTCTGTTGCTTGAAGTCACATCTTCACCTGTTAATAGATTGTAATACAGTGTAACCCGGATATAAGAGAGTTGTCAGGACCGGAGAAAAAAAAATTATATCCGGTTTCTATATATCCGGTTTGGTCTATTTTATATACATTAACACAGGCTCTAATTTGGGACCAGAGAAAATCTCTCTTATATCCGGGTTTCTCTTATATCAGGGTTTCTCTTATATCCGGGTCTCTTATATCCGGGTTACACTGTAGTATTAACTACCATATAGATATATGGAAGTTGATACTATCTCTATTACATAGCTCAAAAATATATAAATGTTGTTGGCGTTTGAAAATAAATTTGGCAAATTATAGAATAGATATTTTACAAGTTTCTTGCTCGTGATTCATTTGTTCTATTTTATGTTTTAAATATGATATATTTTAAAATTATATTTCCCCTTCAAGATATAGTCGGTCATGACTAAAGATCCCTTTGTTATCGGTAAAATGCGTTAACTTTTCTTTAAAGATAGTGGATACTTTTTTGTGTTCTCCACGGTTTGAAAATAAACGTTTTATTTTTTTTTAAACTACAAGTCACGCAAGACTAAAGAAACAAGTTCACCTTGCTTTGTAACTTCTAAATGGGAAAGGAAGAGATTGATTCATGCGTTTCCCAAAAGTATTAGTGCAAAAGCCAACATAACAAATTAGCTCGGAATTTGAAATCGGTTTGCTGACTCTATTTTTCGCGCCGATATCCGTTATTCTAAAGGCACGCCCTAAAAGTTTGTGATACAAAGAAGTCCTGTATTAAACGCATTTTACCATAGTTTACGCCAATATTCTGTGAAGATTCATCTACTTGTTACATAGGATGTAACTTCAGAAAGATTTTTCTCACTTTCTGTGATTAAATCTGCAAAATTGATGAAAATATGTGTTAAGATTTCTGTCTCGCTTCATACATAAAAATATCTGTGCCCCTAATCATTCTTAAAGAGAAATGTAACCCGTCTCATGCTTCAAAAGATCTGTGTCTAAAGTCATGCCTAAAAAGAAAGGTGCCTCGTTACATGATTCAGAAGAACTGTCGCTTTTTGGTTAAAAAGATCTGTTCCTCGCTTCATGCTTCAAAAGACCTGTACCTCAGTTTATGTTTCAAAAGATATGTGCCTAGCTTCATACTTCATAAAAGCTGTCTCGGTTCATGCTTAAAAAGATCTGTGTTTCTCTTCATGCTTAAATATATCTGTGCTTCGCTTCTTCCTTAAAAAAAGATCTGTCCCTCACATCATGCTTCAAAAGATCATTGTCTCGCTCCGTGCTTCAAAAGTTCTAGGTCTTCTTCAAAATATCTGTGCCTCGGTTCATTCTTAAAAATCTGTCTTGCGTCATGCTTAAAACGATGTGCCTCGCTTCATTCTTCAAAAGATCTGGGTCATGTTTCATTCTTAAAAAAAGATCTGTGCCTCGCGTCAAGCTTCACAATATCTGTCTTGCTTTGTGCTTAAAAATGATCTGTTTCTCGGTTCATTCTTAAAAGATATGTACCTCGCTTCATGCTTGAAAAGATCTGTGTCTCACTTCATGCTTTAAAATATCTGTGCTTCACTTTTTCCTTAAAAAAGATCTGTCCTCCACTTCCTACTTCAACAGATATAGGTATCGCTTGATGCTTCGGTTCATTCTTAAAAAAATTGCATTTCGATTCATGGTTAAAACGATGTTACTCGCTTCAGGCTTAAACAGATTTGTCCCTCGCTTCATTTTTCAAAACTTCCGTGTCCAGCCCCATTCTTAAAAATGATCTGTGCCTCGCTTCAGGCTTCAAAATATTTGTGTCTAGCTTTTATGCTTAATAAGATATGTGTCTCGGCTCATTCTTAAAATATCTGTGCGTTGATTCATGTTTCAAAAGATATGTGTCTACCTTCATGCTTCACAACATCTGTGCCTCGATTCATGATTAAAAAGATCTCTGCCTCGCTTTATGCTTCAAATGATCTGTGCCACCTTCATAGTTAAAAAGACCTGTCTGTCGCTTCATGATTCAAATGTCTGTGCCTCGCTTCAGGCTTAAAACGTTCTGTTTCGCTTCATGCTTAAAAAGGACTAGGTCTAGCTTCAGTCTTCAAAAGATCTGTGCCTCGGTTCATTCTTAGAAAATCTATTTTGCTTCATGCTTAAAAATATCTGTGTTTCGTTTCTTGCTTAATATCTGTCATTATTTTCATGCTTCAAAAGATCATTGTCTCGCTTCATGCTTCAAAAGATGTCTCTCTCTTCTGGCTTAAACAGATCTGTGCTTCACTTCCTGCTTCGAACGTTCTGCGCCTCGTTTCAAGCTTTATATCTATGTCACGCTTCATTCTTCAAAAGACCTGTGCCTTGATTCATTTTTAAAAAGATCTGTATCTCGCTTAATGCATAAAGATTTGTGTTTTGCTTCATTTATAAAAAATCTGTTTCGTTTTACACTTGAAATGATCCGTGTTTGTCTTCAGTCTTAAAAAAATATATGCACCTGATTTAACACTTAAAATGATCTGCGCTTCGCATCATGATTAAAAAAGATATGTGCCTTGCTTCAAACTTAAAGAGATCATTTTCTCGCTTCATGCTTAAAACGAGCCGACTCTCGCTTTATGATTAACGTGAACTCACCTGAGCTTTGCAATGATTATAAATTAATAAAAAAGTGTTTAATGAACATGCAATCTCATGAAACGGAAAATATAATTTCAGTCTGTACCAGTAAAAAAAGAATAGGAAGAATATAATTTAAGGATTTTTGGCACGTTATGTCTGCTGCCTCTTCACACACCCTTTTTTTTTTCTCGAAATCAGTAAACATTCCTGAAAATTAACTAATTCGTTCGTGTTTGATATCTTGCCATACAGTTTTAACGTCACCAGAATAGATTATCCAGAGGATGCTTATCACATCTTACAGCAACAATCCAAACAACGATTATCTTCGTTCTTGTGAGAAAAATAATAAAAAAAAAGATCAGTGATAAATTATATCTTCACTAAAATTGGTGTTAAGATGAATAGGTCGAACGTAAGCATTTTTGGCCAATGCAATTAATATTTTTTTTTAAATTATTTTGTTTGTGTATCATTAGTTTTACTGACATAAAAATTATAAATTCACCATCAATTTTAACAATGCAGATATCTTAATATAATCAAGTGACATTTTGGCAGACAGGCATTTGTTAAAACTGAAAAAGATTCTTTTATTTTGTAAATGCAACCAGTATAAATATACTGGCTAATGAAATGAATACAAAACAATGAATAACACCCATCCTCCATCTTCCATTAGGAAATAGTAAGTTCCAATCGGAAAGATTCTTGAATCATTGCCAACTCGACCAACTCAAGATTATAGTTAGCAGTTATCTTTCGTGCATATCCTCATGAACTTTTCTTACTTTCGCTCATATAACATCGGACCCGCTAGCTTGTGGGGCTATTTGACTTTGTATTAGATAACCATTAGTATAAAAAATATACGCTTATATACACAAGGTATATCGAAAATAATTGTACAAAATTTGGGAGTGCGTTTTTCAAACAAAAACAACGACAAAAGTCCATATGAATATATGTCAGCAAATCCTTTATTTTGGACTTATTAAGTTTTCAGAAAGTTTAAGGTACATGGCACTGTGTTGTGATGTAGACTAGCTTACATTTGTCATTCATGCACATTTGTAAATAGTCTGTTTTCAACATTTAACGTGTGTAGTAGTGAGTAAACTGAGAAGTGTTCCATTTAACTATGACAGGATATTCATATTGTGAGCAGGCGGATATGATTTTACATACGGCCGTGCGAATAGTAATGGACGCGAGGCTGCAGGGCTGTATCAGAT
Source organism: Acanthosepion pharaonis (assembly GCA_903632075.3). NCBI lineage: Eukaryota > Metazoa > Mollusca > Cephalopoda > Sepiida > Sepiidae > Acanthosepion > Acanthosepion pharaonis. The sequence goes on along the minus strand of CAHIKZ030001790.1, from coordinate 147,312 downwards.
TGCGTTTGTAGACCGAAGGCAGCCGAGTCATCCAACATTTGCTGCTATTTATCGTTGCGTTGCTGAGGCAGGATCCGTGGCACAACAAACTATGCTAATAAATATTTGGGAGTGTATCTTAGATTGTACATTTAACCGTGTCTAGTGTAAACTTTAAACTTAATTACTAAAATCGAAGGATTTGCGCACATATGTTTATATTGACATTTGTCCTTTGTAAGGTACCCGCTCTCAAATTTTGTAAAAGTATTTTTGGTATAACATATATATATATATATATATATATATATATATATATATATATATATATATATATATATGTATATGAATTAATTGTTTAATCTGATATTTCTTATGAGTGTAAATGTTATTTTATTGAGTACATTTATTTGACTTTCTATTCCTGATTTTTATTTTGTTTTCCACAGAAAAATTTACTAACAACCAGCCTCAATCGAGAAATGTGAGTGAATTTATTTTTTCTTTGGTAGGATCTCACGATAAGACAGTCAAGGCAAATTTTATTGATTTATCTCTTAAAAAAATGCAGGGATAGGAACTCAAACATATATATATATATATATATATATATATATATATATATATATATATATATATATATATGTTAAGGTAATAAATCCGTTGGTATATAATCAAAGTGGATCTTAATAATATAAAATATTAAAACTAATCCACAAAAAGAGCTCAATGTATTTATTATACATAGCAAATAAATAGTAGTAAACAATAAAATAAAATAATAACTCATATGGTGTATAGACCTATTTCAACCGACGAAAACTTATTTTATTTAATGTTTATAATTAAAAAGAAACCAAAAACTCAAACTATATAGATAAAGACATGTAAGTGATAAAGGAAATAATTCTTAGAACAGGGAAAAATTAGAAGATATAATAAATATGGTGTAACCATTAAAATTAGCTATACATTCAAAATTTGAAGTTAGAGAAATATAGTAGCTAATAAAGTCAAATCTATATTATGGAAATTTAAATCTATATTTAGGTCGACATTTTAAAACTCTTTCCTTTGAATCAATAGTTTACTTTCATTACTGTATTTTATTATTCTAATTTTTTCTTGTAAACATAAATTCCACCTATCTCTAAGAATATTAGAAGTATCTGCGGAACCTATAATTTTCCAGTCTATCTTTGGTTTCAGACAATGAAAATCACTTCAATTCCGCAAATGTTTTGAAATAGCTATCTGATGTTTTAATTTCGGGTAGTTAAAAGAGTTCCTATGGGTAAACTCTGTTTACATTTCTCTGCGGAAACTTCATTGTAAATATTATAATTTTCTATATTTTTGGGGGGTGGGGATAGTTGCTTGGTACATAACCCTAGTAGATCTGCATTTGCCCTCAATTGAATAACTTTCTTTATATCTACAATTAGGGGACGAGTTTTGTTGTTTATCCCATAGAAATTACTTAAAATATAGTTATTATGAGACTTGATAATATTGTACATGTTATTGGTACATGATTTTAATCGTTTTCTTATTGAAAAACTTAACTTTAGAAAATACTGTCAGATATTAACATTTGACAGTTTGCAGAAGTGTGGGTTTGAACGATATCATTTTTCATTTTCTATTTCTGTGTCTACATTTCACTTTAGATATTTCACTGTTACTTATGGGATGAGATAATCTATTTTTAAAACCACTTGTATGGAGAGAATTTTAAAGATGTTTATGTTGGACGATAATCAACTAATCCTAGTGCCGACAATGCTGGCTATCTGTCTCACAATAGCATTGGAGTGGTTAGAGTTAACAATAATATAGGTGCGGGTTTCATTGTCTTTATGGTATAGTTTAAATGATTTATTATTGTCGTTAAGGGCACTGTCTAGATAATCAACGATTTTAAGGTCAGAAGAATTCTCAATCCTAAACCTTAGCCCTAATTATTTTTTTTTGTATCTTCATTGTTAGTGGACTATTGTTATTGCGGATGAAAATGAGCCCAGCATCTCTATATAGACCAATATATTTAGAATTTACAAATCTACTAAGCGTATCTAAAAAAAAGATACTAAATCAGCAACCTGGGCTGAATCATATGTCCCCATAGGGACATCAAAATCGTCATTAAGGCACTTAGCCCAGGTGGAATTGTTAAGCGATAACAGTGATTTCCTAGCTGTTAAGAATATATTAGTCTCCTCATATAGTTTTTTTTTTCTATTTAATACAGTTAACCAAGAGATCCCTGGAGATGGCGGAATAGAAATCTATGATATCAAATTTAATAAATGTAGCTCTTTCTTTATCAACCATATTGACGAATCATATGACGAACCCTTCCATAGATTAGTAAAGGTTGTAAGTAGTAATTTATCGGTTATGTTTTTATTATAGTTTTTGAGATTAGACCTAATTCTGTTTTAGTTGGATTTATTAATCTAGACTGTATGTTATTAGCGTGGTTAGGATTAGCTAAAATTTATGCATCTTTGGATCTTTCCCACACTATCAGCAATATTTAAATTATTTGCGAAATTAGTACTCTCATTATCGATCTCAGAGATTCTACTGTTATATCTATCAAGTTTATACCTTTCTGTTATTTTGTTAGTGATAATTTTATTGTAGTGTGAGGGGTTACATTTATATATGTTTTTGGATTTGTCAGCTCTAACCAAAATGTCTTCGGAGATTTTAATAATTTTTATGTACTTGTTTTACTATTCTTGAAATTGGTTGGGCAGCTTACTGAATTTCATTTTTTTTTTTAGGTTGGAACAGATCTCGTTCAAAAGGATCCAGGAATTTGCAAGAAGGTCTAGTTTTTTGGGACTTTAGATTGTAGGTTTCGTATTTGTGATCTGATGTTTCGGAAGCGTTGAGATAGAAATGCGCTTTCCATCGTAAACTTTTCACAAAGTCAATAATTTAATCCTTGAGAGACAGATTGAATGAGTGCAGAGAAGGTTATGCGATGTTTTTAAGAGAGTATTCCGAACAGAACTAATCCATGATGATAGGTTGTAGAACTAGTTAGATTTCCAGATGAATGAATTCCGAGAGTGCTCAACTAATCGTTATAGGATTTTGTTATGGTCACTGTCCGTTTTATTTAGATATGTATATTTGTTATGATAATAATCTACTATCTATATTTCTCATGTTGTCTGTCCTAAAAATATAATTAATTGGGCAGAAACTAAATTTGCAACGGGATTAAGACGTTATTTTATGCCACAATTTAATAAATTAATGGTTTTGAGTATAAGGACTCATTGACATTAGGTTTCACGCGACAATTTATTTAATCGTTAATTAAGAATTTTTTATACTAAAGTCATCTATAACAAGGTTCAAGAGGCACTCGTGATAGAAGGATACTGAATGATGTCCATGATATGAACGTAAAAGGCATATCATGAAAGAGGTCTTAGCCACATAAGAAATATTGAAGTCAAGAGGAACAGAAGGAAACACAAAGTAATCTACCTAGCAACTAAGTGGAAAAGTAACGACTAGGAGCGAAATTATGAGGACAAAGATTATTTAGAGCTACAGAGGATTACAAGTTGTGAAAAGCTATGATTACCCAAATCTTGAAATTACACGATTCCTAAAAAAGAGAATCTACTATCAATATTTCTCATGTTGTCTGTCTGTGTGTCTGTCGTGGGCGTTGTTACCTCGCCCAGGCCGCATTTCTCACCCGATTTCGATGCGGTTTTCAACACAAGTTTGCAAATGGCTGCCGTAAGGACATGACGGAACCCGGTTTTTGAGTTCGGAATCAGGTTCAGAAAAAAATCGATAATCGAAAAAATTCTGCTTACAGAAGGAATGATCGCATTTCAGCCAAATTTGGCATCCTCTTAGAGTCTACCATTAGAAGTGTTGTCCAGAAGTTTCATGACCACGGACCCCTAAACAGCGCGGAAAATCGATAAAACCCAAAAAATGATACGCCCAGATTGCGTCTGAACCGCATGTCGGTTTTTAGCGAAAACCGAGCGGATTTATGAAGAGGTCACTGGGAGTCATCATGTGAAGTTTCAACTCTGAGCGCTCCACAAAGAAAGTGCAAATCGACAATCGGTCAACCCTTAAAAATGTTTTTTTTCCGGTTTTTTAAAGCTGATCGTATTGTGTTTATTTTGTTTAGTTCTTTTTTCGTAACAGATTTAATGTTTACTATAGAGCTTAGAGAAAGTTGGCAGTGTGATATAGGCAAGAAGTAAGGCATGTAACAGCATCAGCACGGCAAAGGGCACTCCTCTAAAGGCAAGGAAGGGCAAAAATATTTTAAGTCAAGTGATAGCGATTGCTGTATTAGTCGTACTATTTTTGAATCAAGCACGGGCAACGCCGGGCCATGCTCCTAGTAATATTATATTATATTACATTTATTTGTTATTGTTATACCAGAACATAACCTGTTCTATTGTAATAGACTCTCCCACACATAATAAGTAGTAGTAGTAGCGGTCGCAGTTGGGCTCAGTGGAGTTGAGTGAGTCAGTTGATGTCGGACATTGAAGTATCAACCACCCCAAATAGATTGCTGCGTCCTTAACTATTATTTTAAAGTTCCTAACGTTTTTGTACGTCGGACCATTTTAGGACCGACTTGGTGAAATACAAGCCTCCACTGTGAAAACTACTCTACAACAGTTATAATATTGATATATATATTTTTGTCAGTTAGATTTTGTTAAGGTCACTGTCAGTTTTATTCAGATATTTATTTATTTATTTATTGATTGCAGGCTTTTTATTTGTCCGGTTTGGTACAATCATTCACCTCTTTCCTTATTC
>CAHIKZ030001790.1:55000-140000 GCA_903632075.3 Acanthosepion pharaonis | reverse complement strand
TTTTCTTTTGTAGCTCTTAAATAAAATTGTCTTTTGCCATCTCCCGCAACTCTGTTCCACCACCCCTTGACTCAAGCTAGCTAAACTGTGCGTTGCTTTCCTCTGGCCCTCTTAATTTCAATCTACCCAGTGAGTATGAAATTTTCTAAGACATCTATTCTCATTAAGTACCCCAGAAATTTTAACCGTCTCTTTCTTTCAAGTGTCCTTTTTGTCGCCATTGTTTCTAGAACTTCGTCGTTGCACACATATTCGATCCATGGTATTTTCAGCATCTTTCTGTAAAACAACATCTCTGTTGCCTCAAGTCCCTTCTTCATCCGTGAAGTGATTGTCCAGCGTTCAATGCCACAGAGGAAGACTGATACTATATAACAGTTCGGTACTCTTTTCTTTGTTTATAACATGATTTTTTTGTTTCTTAATACGTTGCTCAGATTTTAGAAGGTGTTTTTCGATATCTCAATGCGTCTTCGGGTTACCGTATCGCACTTTCCGTCGTTTGTTAATTAGCATCCCAGCTATCTGAAATGTTGCACCTGCTTGATATTTGTATTTCCAATCAGTATTTTACATAGTTTTCTATGAACAGATGTCAGAACAGGGATTTAGAAGGACGATGAAAAGACATTTCCGCGAGGAACACGGCACGCACACACGCACATAAACACACACACACACACACATATGGTGTATCAAAAATACTTTTACAAACTTTGGGACCGATTCCTCACACCAAAACAAGGAGAAATGTCTAAATAAACGTATGTTGGCAAATCCTTCATTTTTAACTTTAAGAATGTTTACGTTAGATGGTTGCGTTGCCATGTAGACTAGGTTACATTTGTCATTCAGGTATATTTGTGGCTAGTCTGTCTTCAACGTTTATATATATATATATATATATATATATATATATATATATATATATATATATATATATATATATATATATATAGAATAAGGAATAAAGGAATGAATAAGATTCGTTAAATTTATAAATGATCCCTATTTTCCCTTATTCTGTCATTCCGTCAGTTTAATATACACAAATACATACACACACACACACTCGCGTATATATATATATATATATATATATATATATATATATATATATATATATATATATGAATTCAAATGCTCCTTAAGGAACTGTGTTCCTGATCAAACTAAACTCATAAATAATTCCATCGGTCACACAACTACATGCCTATCCAGACGCCTTACGTTACATCTATCTGACCATCTGACCATAGCTCTTTTTGAAGCCATTTAAACACACACACATAAACTTAACAGACTCCATTCGAAACATACTAGTAGAAAACACAAACATATATCCTCATCCACCTGTAAAAAAGAATAAAAATAATGGAAGCCCTAATAATAAAAAAGAAAAAAAAGCCAACTTTTAATAATGTTGTATACGAACAAAACCAGAATATGCTAACCGCGCATAACGCACACACTCAATTGAAATGAAAAAATAAAATCATCCTTGATAATGGCTAAAAGTATAGCCGAAAGCGCACGGAACTATAGAATATTTGAATAGACTCTACTGTGTCCCAAAAAACGAAAGCACTTGTTCGAACACAAGAAAAATTAAATAAAAAAGCTTAACCGTAGTATCTTGTCTGTCGTTTTTAATGACACACACACACACACACACACACACACACACACACACACACACACACACACACACATATGTGAGTTATTATTGCTGGAAGTAAATATGTGCAGAGGGATATATAATCGTAAATATAGGCTGTACATAATGGGATATGTTGAAGGTGTGGGAATTTTAAAAAATTTTGAATCATATTTTATTTTGACTTTTAATTTAAAATTTTCGCTTGAAAAAAATTCTGCAAAAATTTAAAAATTAATTTTAAAATTCAAAAACAAAAAAATTAGCGTTTTAGCACCTTCAGCGTTTTCCCTCAGTGCATAATTACAAGTTACATTTATATCATCCCTTATCCTACCGGTATATATTACAATCAATAAGAACCCTTGTTTTAATCCGATGATAATCCATTTAGAGGCCGAAACACGTTACACAGAATTCATTTGCCTGACAACACTGCAATATTTTAATATATCACTTTCTCTCATATTGCTATTTCTATGTGCCATATATCTCCAGGACGTTGGCAATCATGACTCTCCACAATTACCTGACCTTTGTAGCTCTTATCAAATATTGTCTTGTTACTATTTCTCTCTGTTCTACCATCCATTTGCACAATCGAGTTAGAAAGTTTATGCACAATTTTCCTCTGTTGCCTTCAATATGTACTGTGAGTGTCAAATTTTCCAAGCCCTCTTTCCTCAATACATGCACTAAAAATTTCAATTCTTTATTTCTGATAAGTATAAGTGCCCTTTTTGTCCTTTCATTTTCACTAAAAGTTTGCCGTTGTTCACGTTTTCAGTCCATAGTATACTCAGCATCCTTCTGTAGAACCACATTTCTGTTGCCTCAGTTGATTTCTTCACCTGTGATGTGATGGTCCAGCATTCGCATCCATATACAAGGACCAATATTGCATAACACACTGATACTTGTTATTAACTTATTTAAAATACGCTGGATACTCTAGCACACTCCAAAATGTACAGAGAAATGAAATGTAAACATATCTTGCTATGAATATCCCTCTTAATCTGCATCATCATCGAAGTGTATGTATAGATCAAACATTTTACTGAGACATACATGTACTATAAAAACTTTATCTCATGTCTATGTGTATGCATACACAGAAATCGATTGGATGAGCTAATGCAATTCCCTTCTTTTACGATGAGTGATTTACACTTAAAACCCCGTGCAAATACCAAAAAAAAAAAAAAAAAAAAAAAGAAAAGGAACGCTCTTCAGTGTAGCCATAAAATATGGAATTCGATGAAACGTTGGCCATCGAAGAAACAACTCCACACCCTAACCCCCGGCTATCGCATGAAACTTCAGATCGCTTTTTCCTGTAAAGGGACATCTCTCGAAATGGGATTTCACTGCGATACACTTAACACCCAAATCAATAGCCAGTCACTTCTAATGGGCTTTTTCTATAAACAAATCTTTTGCCTCTTTCTTCATATAAAGGTTTCTGCATAGAAATAAACTGACCATAACAACAAAATTCAGATGGTACGCATATAATGCTGGATTATGTCTAAATTGCGTGGCGTTAATTTAATTGGATTTTTAAATAGTCAAGTACCTCACGTATTCTGTAAATAAAGTTTTACTCATGAGCTGGAAGAAAACAAAAACACCAAGACCTAAAATCAAATAAAAAAAACAACAAAAAAAAAACAAACTTTTCGCTTGAAATTGATTCTTTCATGTTCGCGAAACGATTAATTAATCAAGAAAATAATCATAACTAATTCACAATTATTTATACTATTTACATTCGAGTTATTTTCGTAATTTTTGTTGTTGTCACAAAGTTTCGACTGTTGTTCCTTCAGCCTTCACCAGTCTTGTGATAACACCAAATAATGTCAATACGTCACATATGAATAGTATAAATAATGTTAACTCTTCATCCCAGAAATTAACTCTTCGTTTCCTGATTACCGCTTTACCGGTGGTAGAAAAAATGACTTAATGCCCAGCTACCGGTTGAACAGTGGGTAAACACTTATAACTATTTTTATATCTACCGTGAAGCATTACATACCATTGCGAATTTTGACTCAGGAGCTCAGACAGAAGGGTTAAAAGTGTTCAGGAACTCAGGGCTCAAAGGGTTAAGACATTAAATTACTATTCTTTTTCGTGCTTGCGTCTTGGGATATGTTTATAAAACACAAGGCCCAAGAAAACCTCAATGTAGAGGTTTACTGAATGAGGTTAGTGTATGAGTGTAAGACGAGGAGTCAAGAAGTAAACGTCATGAGGATATTTTGGAAAAATAACAACCCTAAACCCAAATATGGAAAAATTTTAGTGATAAGGAGTCTGTTCTACAAAGTATCGTTTCGTGGGAAGAAGCTATCCTGGTGTAACTTCCTTCTCCCTAATGAAATACGTATTGAATAGGGATTTTTCGTCTCGGTGTAAGGGGTTTTGGAGGGTCTTAGATCCAAATATCAGAACTGGTAGAATTAAGGAATGAAAATAGCAACCGGCTTCCTACTTAAGTCAATGTTTTCCAGCAGTTTCCTTTACCCATTTTCAATCACAAGATTTAGCTTAATCCATGTTGCTATTTCCAGTTGTTTGTCAACAGTTACGCGCGTTGAGATCCTACCCCTTGGATGATATTTTCAAGAAGTTACATACTTAACCAATCGGCCATGGTTAGATTCGAAACCGAGACTCGTAATTGGAACGCTAATAATATAAACATTCAACCACGCACCGACACAAATTAAATATTGATGCCTTCTTTTCCAGTTTTAAATATTTATATCACTAATAATATTTGGCCAATTCAAATTTCTCTACAATGAGTGTTGAAGTGAAGTTTCCACAGTGTACTAGCCTGAGGCGTACATTTAACAAAATTCGATATTCAAGCCTTGAAAAATACATTCGGCTCAGTCGCAAAACCATCTTCGATATTTGAACATAAGAAACAAACTAACATATATATACAAATGAATAATATTGGCTAAACCTTAACAAAAAACTATGAACACACACACAAACACACGTACGTATGTGTGTGTGTGTTTAGGATATATAATAATTTCCGAAACAAAATGAAGATGATGAGACAAAGTGGAAAATTTTATTACGCCGGAGAAAATGTATTTGGCTTCATCAGTTTAAATGTAAGAAAGGCAAAACTATGTGCAAGGAGAATTTCTGTGTATCTCTGAGGATAAGTTGGTATCTTAAACCAAATTAAATATCTTAGATTATCCTGTCCTAATTTCAGACTCGGAGGGTGTCTGACCGTTTGTGTGCTTGTTTATTTTATCTATATTTGTATTAGAGCTGTTTTGTTTGCTATTATATATATATATATATATATATATATATATATATATATATATATATATATGATGCAGTGCTACATTAGAACATGAACATACCCACTACAAAATTGTACATCTTGCTTCAACGTTAAAAAATTAACGTTTCATCACGATGGGGAATCACGATGCGACTGAAATATTTTATTCAGAAATACAGTTATCGAAGCATACCTCTCACTTCCGTTATTGGAAAGTTTCCCATAAAAAGGTATAAAAGAATTTACATGTGGAGAAATAAAGGAATCTAAGTGATTAATAACAGCGACAGGGATAAAAAACATTGGGGGTTGGATCAAGGGAGGTGATAAAAATCAAAGAAGGGATAAATCCAGCCATCGGAATTCCATCGAATCGTAGAATTTGAACTTTAACGGTCTCCTAGTTTGGTTAGGTTAATATTTCTAAAACGAAATCATTCTATGCTCGGAGATAATTCTTCATGGAATGTTAAAAAGTGCTACAGTATTTTATGAAACGTAGTTTCTAATAGAGATTAGAATACAAAACTGATTTAAAATCTTTACATAGCCATATTTATTATACTTGACTAAATTTTGCTTTAGGATCTGAATTAGAATACTACATACTTTTTTCTTTTTCGTATTATTTTTTGGGGATGAGCGTTATAAAAGAGAAAAATAATTCAAGTAATATAACGATTAAGTTTTTAAAAGATAAATTAGGTGGTGAAATCGAGATAGAAATAAAGATAAAATAATATTAAAATTATATTAACCTACAAATTTCAATAAGCTAACTTGGAAAAATGAAACGATGTTATTGCATATCGAAAGGTAAACAAAATGAGGTCTAGATGAGCTTGGATCGAAAACCGACATATTCGTTATCATTCAGAATTGTTACACCTGCACCATCAAAACCCTCTTAATAGGCACTGCTAATTTTATGTGTATTTTTTTTACGAATATTGAAGAACATTTTAAATCTTAAATTTTTAAAACTAAATATTATTATATTAATTTATTATTATTAATTATAAAGTATTATTTAAGGGGTTAAGAAACCCCGTTTAAACCACATAATATTTAAAACATAAGAGGATTCATTCGTAGATGAGAAAGTTCTTTAACAAGATTGTAGGGCTAATTCTTTTGTATGTTTACAATTTATTACCATTTCATATCACCGATTCAACAGATTGTCCTTGTTCGTGTATTTAATTATTCGTATTTTCTACTGCATATTTTAAACATAACAGCATGATCGTCGTCAATATACCTTAGTTGTACTTCTAACGCATAATTCATTTTAATTTTACTTTGAAATTTAACCCTAAACCTAAAATATTCTAATTTATTCTTACTTTTGAAAATTAACTGGAATATAATAATCTTAATTTCATTGAGGTTACTTTTATTGTTTATCTATTATTTGTTTTTACATATATATATATATATATATATATATATATATATATATATATATATATAGAGAGAGAGAGAGAGAGAGAGAGAGATGTAGGAGGCACCGTGGAATTATGGATAGCAGATCGGATTGAGGACTCGACTGGAATTCGATTCCATTACATTCACGTACGGACTAATACCTCTTCTCCACCCCCACAACTATGGCTAAACAGCAGCGCAGACTGGGTTCTTAGATGGCAACTGGTCTACTGCAGAAAAACATCTGCCTCGTCAGTCATGTATTGAAAGATACATGATCGCCTACGCATGTATTACGCATGGAATATATATATATATATATATATATATATATATATATATATATATATATATATATATATATATATATATATATATATATATATATATTTGTACAGGTAATAGATCTGTTGGTATATAATCCAGTTTGATCCTAGTAATAAGAAATATTAAAACTTATCCACAGAGAGCTCAATGTACTTAATATAACAGGATACATATGTTTTACTTCAAAAAACAAAATCCCCTCAGCATAAGTATAGTCTAAATATAGTCTATATATGTATATGTATAAGTGCGTGTATGGTCACTTAAATATATATCTGTATATATAAACGCACAGACACTTGTATGTGGATATATGTATGTTCATATGTGTTAGATAGCATGATCTATTCCATTAGGTGTCCCGGTATTACTCACAATTTATGAATCTATCATTCAACTTATTTTCCTAGATTTAATTGGTCTTAAGGTCAATCCCCCCACCCATAGCTTATTAATAATATTAAAGCCTAATGGTCTAAATACTATTTATTGTAAATCCCAGGAAAACACACTTGTAGTATACGGAGCACCCCATAGTGGAAACCGAAACCTAGTTTCAAACAACGAAAAGCTCTAGCCATAAATAAACTCCAACACCAAGACCAATTCGCCCCCCGTAATGAGATACCTCACGCCCTCCCCCAATCACCAACACATGCCCCTTATCATAAAAAAGGCGATTCTTGGAGGAGGACTGATATTGAAAATAAATTCATATTCCTACTTACAGACAAACAGATAACAGATGAAGACGGCTGGGTAAAGACCAGTTTGAAATAAACTATACTCATGTTAAGGTAATTTTATTTTTTTTTTGTAATATATATATATATATATATATATATATATATATATATATATATATATATATATATATATATATGAGTTTTTTTGCAGTAAAATATATATATAAGTGATAAGTGAGTTCCGGAAATATTGCAAATGTACTGCCAGGAAGAAAAATAAAACAAAACAAAAAAACAAAACAAAACAAAAACAAAAAACAAAAGGAAATCGCCTAAGATTCCGGTGCAGAAGACATTCACTGTTAGATGAAAAATATTCTTTCGTGAATACATACACAAAAATGTACGTACTCCCATAGATATGTCACGTATACACACACACAACAAGATTAAAGAGCATTTCGTAAAGAGTACGTGTGCATGTGTCGGTCTCAATCTTATTGAAATATTCAATATTTACTTATAGTCGATTATGATACGTAAAGAAATTCACCTTAAGATTGATCAAATTACTTTAATAGTCGCTGATACACACTCTCATGGAAACAGTTGGCGTTCCTAGCAAACTACTATCTTTTTTTTTGTGATGTCAATGATCACTCTTTGTCACTTTTGTAATGTCAACAAATACTAGTTGTTACTTTGGTAATGCTCGTTGTAGTAGAGACTTTGTACGCCGTTGAACAATACTGGTGTCAGACGCCTCTGACTCGCACTAATAGTACTTACGCGGTAATACCCCCTCAAAAAGTAAACCCCGAATAGTAATTCATATAGAGAAATCGTATATTGAATAAAGTAGAGAATAGCGGTCGGAATAGTAACAGAGGATAGACTAGAAATAGCGATTCGAATATTAATACAAGGTATAAATAAATGCGATTCGTTTTGACGTCACGTGACTTCCTACTAATACATTTCCTCTATGGTCACGTGATTCACTTAATTCATTAATGGGATCGCATGCGTTTACTCACTGGCGTTCTATGCTCAAACTCAAGTGTCGGCAGCGACACTTTATTCCTATATAACACCTTTCTTGGAATTATGGTCTAGTCACTGATAGAAACGCAATGGACATTCCAATCCATAACTATGTACTAAAAGCCAGTAGATAGGGGTTCTATAGTCTTGAGTACAATCATCGAAGTTAAGCAACGTCAATTCTGGTCAGTAACTATATGGGTGATCTCCTGTGAATACCAAGTGCTGTAAGTATGGATGTGTGGGAGCTGTAATGGATAATGACTCGAAATTTTTATTCGGGGAGCCGAGTTCTAATTCCAGTTGGGTTCGTTATATTCACTTACGTGCATATACCCTTGGGAAAAGTATGACTCTATCGCTTCACAACTCTAATATGGGTTAATGGAAAAGTTTTTTTTTTAACGCTAAAACATTATTGTCTCCAAAAATAAAATACTATATCGTACAAAATGGTTTCCGACATTAAATAACTGAGAGATTTATCTGGCACAAAAAGAAAACAACCAACCAACAATTAATATTTTAAGATATACGACGCATATATTTTATCGTTTGAATTGTTGAAGGTATGTAATTACAAAAATGCGATATCTTATTTTTGGTAAGATTTTGACTGAAAAAAGTTCAATAATTCTAGCCACATCTATCTATCTTTATCATTCTTTCTCTCTCTCTCTCTCTTTCTCTCTCTCTCTCTCTATCTATCTATATATTTATAGATAGATAGATATAGAGAGAGAGATAGGGAGAGCGATAGATATCAATATCTCTCAATATCTTTCTCTCTCTACACACACACTCACACACAAGGCGCATGAAATATGTATGAAATATGTATTTCATATTTCTACAAACTTTGGGGGAGGGGTGGCTCCTCACAACAGAACAAGGACAGTAAAAATCCTGTTAGGCAGTGACCGGCCAGGACTGATATATATATATATATATATATATATATATATATATATATATATATATATATATATATATATATTATTTATATAATGGGGGTGCATCAAAAATACATTTAATGTTTTTTACACTTTAGGGTGGGTACTTTTCGACAAAACAAGGACAAAGTCTATATAAATATATGTCCATTAATCATTCGTTTTTGAGTTATTCAGTTGCAAGAAGCTTTACGGTAGATGATGCTGTGTTGCATGTAGACTGAGTTACATTTGTCATTTGTGTATATTACAAGTTACACAAGTTAAGCGTTGAAAACAGTCTAGCCTGTTTTCAACGCTTAACTTGTGTTCCCTTTAAAAATGACAGGATATTCATATCGTGAGCAGGTAGATACGTTTTTTTTTTACATACGGCCGCCAGGCTGTACGGCTGTGTCAGATTGTGCTTCCAGACCGAAGGCAATCGATTCATCCGACGTTGACTGTTGTTTATCGTGGCAGCAAAAACTATGGCTCAAAGAAGACCGAAATCCGCTCGTACGCCTGATTAAGAAGTATACATTCTACGGGTTGTCGGAGACGATTCAGGTATCAGCATACGACATACATTTATATGGATTTTTGTCCTTGTTTTGTTCTGATGAACCCACCTCAATGTTACTAAGAGTATTTGGTTGCCATCGAAATTTAAGCCATAGACATACAAATAGCGTGATTGGAAAGTAACTCTCCATTTTAAAATATTTATAATTTATTTATTAACTATAATTTTTTCAAGAAATATATATAAGAGGAAAGCCATTAGCCTGAGATTTTATTTAACATTCGATATGGACACTAGATTTCGCTACCACTTTCTCGAGCCGCCCCAAAATCGCACTAAGTGGAGGTCATGTGGAGGTCTTGAGGAGGTCTTATGGTGGTCTTATGGAAGAGTTGCTGCTTTAACCAACCCCAACAGAAAAAAGTCACATAGTGTTAAGTCAGGACTCATGGCTGTCCACTCATACATAAAATAAGGTGTTACTTTTCAATCACCCTATAAATAATAATAATAATAATAATAATAATAATAATAATGATAATAATAATAATAATAGTTGCGAACTCGTATTCGAGGATACCTGTCTAATAGGTCGGCTAGCCAATCCCTATTACAGACTCTCACTCAGGCACATTTGTGTTTGTTCAACACTCAGAGAAGCAACCCGTGGCTTATACTGCAACAATGCTGAGCAGACCTTAGTTACAGTTTCTGTGAACAACGCCAGCACACTCAAACCCTCGATCACGATGACTTGTGATTTCGTGCTAGCACAGCTATCGACGGCCGCAAAAGTTTCGTTTACCCAATTTCACTTATATTGTTTGGGTCAACACGTGGTATGGTTTTCAGGTGCTTTCAGGCACTAAATCAACCGGTTTGAGATTCGAATCCGGGTCACGTACACACACACACACACACACACACACACACACACATATATATATATATATATATATATATATATAATGTATATATGTATCATTTGTAAACAAATATAAATTTTTATATGTTCTAATGTTAATTATGTTTAAATGAAAATGTCCTGAAGATGGTCTAAAATAGACCGAAACGTCCGACGTTGACTTTATATTAACATTAATACAGCATAATTGCATATTAAGAGTTTTGTTTGTTTTTTTCTGTATATTTTTCTTCATATGTATCATTTATAAATAGAGGAATATTATCAGTCATAAACTGATTTGTGTTCGCCTAAGATAAAATAAATATCAATATAAGATATTTTCTGAACAACTTTCGAAAGGTCAGTGAATGCACCAAACAGTTTGTCTTCTTTTCATATTTCTTAGAACTTAGAGCAAAAAAAATCTCAAAGTGTTTTATTTTCGTATCTTTTAAAAGTTCAATGGGTTCTTTAGTCATGAAACGCTTTAATTGGATTACCTCACTTCATGTCTCCTCTAATCGTGTAAATATTTTTACAACCATTTGTTAAAAACCGAGCCGCCGATAAAAGAGAAGAATATGAATAATGTACACACTTGATTTGAAATTCCCATGATAAAATTCTAAGATGTAATAAAACACAAAATTAAGCAACCAGTGCACTCGACATTTATGTGGCAAAGGAAATGGGAGAATCAGTATATGCCGTATTTTACCTCTGAAGACTCCTTTTTCATTTTATCATATCTACCAAATACAAGTGCCGGCATGATTAAAAGGATTTCCTTCAATGTTTTCCCCGGTGACGGTGTTTCTTTAAAACACACTTATTACCTTTCAAGTAATTTTCTCCGATACCAAATTATTTTGTTCCTGTTTATTAGAATTGGGTTAATATTTGCCCTAACGAGCTTCTTTTTTCTTTTTTTTTTACTTCGACTTCACTTATTGAATCAAAGTACAAATTAGCATCATGTTACTGTTGCGAGATGTAGCTATCACTTCTACGCAAGTTCTTTCTCTTCTGCATATTTCGCTTGTAGAATTTTCGTGTCAACTACGATCTTGAAATATTTAAATGCAATTTTAACTGTCATCTTTTCTTATCTTGAATATCGTTCTTTTATTGTCCTCTTCTGAATAACCTTTTCCTAGTTTCTTTCACACTCAGTCGTTTAAGCCTATGTGAAGCAAGGTTGGTAAACAATGGCGGTTAAGCCAATGACAATCACAGGTTCATATATACAGGTAGAGATAAATTAAAAGAGGAGAAGGATTGATAAGAAATCTCTTTTGAGATATTGTCAGTAATCTTAAAGAATTCTTGTTGTGAACATAACGATCGTAGTTGTATATTCACTTATAGCACAAAGTATAGAAGAAATTTAAAAGTTTTATTGTACGCTAGTAATCTTCAAGGCTCAATGCAAATCGCAACATATTACAAATGTCACGGGAGGCCTGAATGCTAAGGTTGGTAAGAAGAGAGGTGGTGAAACATTTTTAGCAAGAGATGTGGCCGACGGCCCTGCTAGAGTATTTAGATTGTTTCAGAACCAGGAAACAGACATCCCTAAGTTGCCATAGTCACGAAACTCACAATATCTGAATCCGATTGAACACTTATAAGTTGCATTTGACCCTCAAGTTTGCTATGTAACAACACCTCTATGTAACTTGTGGCAGTTAACAGATCTTTTGCTACCAGGTATATGGAAATTTTAACAGCTTTGTAGAGTCTATGTCTGACAAGCTAACAGCTGCTTTGTGGGTATATGGAGAAAGAAGCCTTATATAATAACTGGGCATTTTTTTGACTCATCAATGTATGAGTGAGTACAGAGATTTTATGTAGAAATGAGAAACTGAAATATGAAATGTTTGATATTTTTAATCCAGTAACATATACAGGGTGCTATGAATAAATTGTCTAAAAGACGCAAAAATGGAAATAAAATTGACATCAATTTTAATAGTTATATTTACCAAAATTAAACAAAAATATCTTGAAATACTAAAATGCACATCATGCAGACGACTTCGATTCCCCTGCAACTCTTTTGGACGTTCTCCCTTGTTTAAGTTGGTGAATGCTACCAAAATCCTCGCTTTCAGTTTATCTTTGGTGTTACAAGAAGGTTTTGTTCGTCTCTCGCTCATCTACGCTGTACACATAATAATCAAGGAGACTGCAGTCTGGAGAATTAGCTGACCAGATGTAAGTGGTTATGCGTCCGCAGAAATTGTCTGATAACCATAAGTGGATTCCCCTTCTTGTGTTGCATGCTGCAGAGTCGTGTTGTCAGACATATGGTCTTCCAGCAGCCATCCTCTTGACCCAGGGCAGCACTTCCTCCTCAAGGACCTAGACGTAGGCCTCCATGTTGAGTCTGAGAGCCTTAGCAACAAATTCAGAAGTTCTTTGCTTATCAGAACAATCTTCTTAAACGCCATTAATCTCATCCAACTCTTTCCGAATCATCTGCACTGTCCTCAGATTGTCATCCAAACACACTGAAATGTTCGTATTGGACCAACGGGCCCTAATGCCAAGCAGCACAGCATACCATTTCCAAATTAATGGCGGAAATTGCTTGCTTGTGCTAATAAAATAGTGATCGACGTAATATAACAGAGCTATGAAGTATATTAATAAATATTTAATTCCTCACACAGCACCTAAATAGTGTGTTGTGTATGAAGTTCTAAATCGTGCTGCCGGTGAGGAATACACACACACACACACACACACACACACACACACACACACACACACACACACACACACACACACACACACACACACACACAGAGTGTGCGATGGATAAATTGTCGTCTAAAATACGCAAAAATTAAAATAACACTGATATCTCATTTAAACAGTTATATTTACCAAAATCACACAAAAATATCTCGAAATACTAAAAGAGTAAATTTTTCAATAAAATCTGCATTGGCTTAAACCACGTCCTCCAGGTGTCTTCGGAATCTGATGCAACCCTTTTACGCTGTCTTCTTGTTTAAGTTGGTGAATACTGCCATAATTCTTGCCTTCATTTCATCTTTGGTGTTAAAAGAATTTTTGTTAGTCTCTCGCTCAAATGCACCTCACATACAATAATTCAGGGGGTTGCAGTCTGGAGAGTTAGGTGGCCAGTTGTAAGCGATAATGTGATCGCTGAAACTGTCCGACAGCAATCCTGTTGCCAGACATAGGGTCTTCCAGCAGTCACCCTCCTGACCCAGAGCAGTACTGACTCTTCAAGGCACTTGATGTAGGCATAAAGTAACTATCACTAGTGATCACTCTAAACATCTTTGTAATCTCCATTAGACTCATCTAACTCTTTTCGAATCCTCTGTACTGCCCTCAGATTGACACCCAGACACTCTGGAATGTTCATATTGGAGGTTCAAACAGTATATCATGCCATTTCCAAATTTCTGGCGAGTAGATTTCATCATAGACCTTTTTGTTTCTCAAAAACAGTACCCTACTATACTGTACAGTCGAGAAAATCAAAAACATACAATGCGCATGCACGAAATTGACAATATTAAATGGCGACAGTTTACCAATCGAATCATGTAAAACATTTCCAGAATGTTTATCTTTATTAATTAAATTATATGAATGTGCACGCGTTTACGCGTGTATAGGAACAAGCTAATGTATGTAAAATTAAATTTCGCTTAAAACCCACACACTCATGCATAAATATACAAACACCTTCTGGACAGATCCACTTCAGATATTTTAAAATCCTATCATAGTTTTCCTGTGAACTTTTCAGTATCCCCTCGTAAACAAACTCACATTTAACCATACATAGTGTTTAAACGAAGTAAACTCACATAAGGAATATAATCCAAAATATCTGGAATTCTTCGATGGTATTTTATGAGATTAGAATATTAATCTAGTTTGCAGGTTTTAGGAACAAAAATCTATCAAACAATTTTACATTAGTACTTTTCTGCCATCCAATTCCTTCAAATGGAGCCGTTTCGTAATACGTATTTGGTAATGTATATGGTTGTATGATTGTATGTTATGTCATTATATCTATCTCTCGCCATTTCTCACTCTATCTAAATGACAAAATATCCATTTTCAACAGGAAATACTGTTGAATAAAGATATGTATTTATATTCATGAAATCGATCATACAAAATCTATCAATTTTTATACATTCATTGTTTAGAAGCAATCGTTTTCAGAATTTTCTCCATAATCTCTTTTCTCTACATTAATATGCTGATTCATAAACGTGGTCAGTTGGGATACAAACAGAATTTCTTCGTAGATATATCAATTTCGAGATTAGATATTAAAATACTTTATATATATATTATTAGAGATTAGATATTAATCTTTATATATATATATATATATATATATATATATAGTCAAATGATTTGTCTAGAATTTATTAAAATACTGAAAAGAATGTTGAAACGAAAAAAAGGTTTACACTGATATAACAATTGAGGCGAATACTTAAGTAGTAGCAGATGTGACTAACTGAGCTTAAGACCTATCTCTATATGTTTATGTTTCTACAAAAATTAATATTTTTAATGGAGTTTTTGATGCTCTTTATGAAAATGGTCTTTATTACTCTTGAATCATTTTCCGTTTTGAGAGAAATTCAGTTGAAAATGGCATCGCATATTTAATTTTACAATGTAAACGTCTCTTCAAATTGGACCCTGACTTTATGTCTACGTTGGTGCTTATATTTGGCTGTCATATCATTTTTACATTTTAAATCATTATATTCTCTGATCGCGATTTTTTTTTTATTTGGCAGTGAAAAGATTTCATATATCAGTAAAACCAAATTTGGTATCAAATAATATAACTTTCATATAGAACATTGTACAATAACTTATTTCATTTATTACCAAATATTGCGGAGATTCCAATTATTGAACATATTGCGAAGATACCAATTTCCTCGAGACATTCCCTTTGTCTACGTTTTCTTCATTCTAGGCTTAGTTTCTAAAATGCGTTTTTTAATGATCCAGTGTATATTCAGATTTCTGTACTGCTATTTCACTATGCAAATAATTAAACTACTGTGCAATTTCTTTTAGCAATTGTTCTTAAAACACCGATTAACATGATTTATCTAATACAGATATCAAAAGAATTAGATTTTTTTTTCAAAAATAATAATTATCTAATGTTTCGAGAACTGTACATTCACTTACCATTAAACTTAAATCTACATAAAGTTTTACAACTTCAAATTTAACGTTTGCTGAACACGTGTTAACTGCGTGTCGTTCTTACATTT
The DNA here is from genome assembly GCA_903632075.3 of Acanthosepion pharaonis. Classification (NCBI taxonomy): domain Eukaryota; kingdom Metazoa; phylum Mollusca; class Cephalopoda; order Sepiida; family Sepiidae; genus Acanthosepion; species Acanthosepion pharaonis. The sequence continues at coordinate 123,856 of CAHIKZ030001790.1, read as the reverse complement.
CGGTTAGAATTCCATTTACTGAAGCAGACGAATGATACCTTTTAGATTTTCATGACAGTGAATGAGATAAAACTTCGAAGAGATTTGTTATTACTAAATATTTACGAGTGAAAATAAGTTTCAGATGATCTTTAGAGGGCAGAAAACCAAGAGAGAAATTTCAGATTAACGCTTTTTAAAACGAGGAATAATTAATTCGAGAATTCTGGAAGCAGATCTGCAGTTCAACGAGAATGCATATTTTCGATTTACCAACCCATAACAGGGAACGATGTTACTTATGCTCAAAATGATACCAGAAAGAGCTATAAACGTGCAGACGGACGTGTATTTGTATGTTTATAAAGACATTTAATGAAGTACGTCACAAAGACCCTTTGAAATTGTTTAGTAACCTATATATATTTGGCAAGGATATTAGAATAATCAAGACCTTATACTGGCAGGAAACTACCTGCATACAAATAGAAAATGAATTAAGTAAATGTACAAAATATAAAAAGTGGTGTAAGGCAAGGATGTGTCTTCTCAATTGATTTATTTGACTTATAGTGTGAGACGATTCTGACAGAATTAGATATCCTACCAGTAAGATATGCAGATGATACATTGTTGATAGCAGCAACTGAAATAAATTCCTATAGAAGGAATGGAGAAGGATTAAAAATGAACTGCAAGGAGAAAGAATGCATGGTTGATAGCAAAAAGAATAGTCTAACATGCCAATTACGAATTGGAGACACCAAAATCAAACAGATACAAAAAATTATATATCTGGGAAGTGCTTTAACAAAGAACGGAAAGTGTGACTCTCAAGCAGACGCATTGGTGTGACACTATTTAGCGGTCGCGTGAAAATTAAAAACGAGAAATAATTAAGGCGAGAAGAAGCTATCATGAAAAGACATACTGAGCGATGTTATTTTTTTTTAACAAAGAAAAGTGTTAAAGATTTTATTTTCATTTGCGAAAAAAAGGTTTTTTTTCCGCGAAAGATAAGAAATTCATAAGATCTCAGATCTGTCGAAATTAATTTATGCTATGACGCGGCGAATAAAAGATAGCCATCTGCCCATGGCAATAATGAAAATTTCAAATTGGTCAAGTGGCCTACGAAACAGAAGCTGGAAGATAATCGTAATCAGGTCACGCCCAGAGAAAAAGGAAGGGAAAAGAATAAACCATTAACTATCTTTCGGAGATATCATTTGCTTTTGGAAAGAGACCACATGTTTTATTGTCCAGACCTTTTTCCTTTGAGCGATAATTGTAAACACTCGAGCTGCCGAGCGTCATTGGCTGGGTGGTGGCGTGAGCGGTGGGCGAAGGTAAATATATGAGAAGGAGGGGAGGCCTGTTGACGCCTCTGAGGGGATTGGTGTGAGATACCACTGTGAGAAAGAAGGGAAACCTGTTGACACCCTCTGGGGGGATTGCTGTGAGATACCAATATGAGAAAAAAAGAATTTGGGAGGACGATTCCTTCAAAAACCCCTCTGGGGGAAAAAGTAATGGATTCCAAAAATGGAAAGTGATAAATTTTCCTGTCCAAAAACAAAGAAAATCTTTATTGTGGATTTAGAATTATCGAGGAACCCAAACCACGACAAGCCCACACCCGGTTTTGGTCGGCGTCCATATAAACAGAGTCGCAGCGAGTAGTTGGAGAGTTGGAGTTGGAGAATTCCGCAGAGTTCCGCAGAGTTCCGAGGAGACGCAGACGCAGACGCAGACAGGGTTGAGCTGTGAGCTCTGAGACCAGCCTTGCAGGAAGCTGACTGAAGATCCACGCATTCCGACTTAGACTTCTAACCAAAAAAAATTTATTTTTGAAGAACGACTTAAACTCACACCACCAAAACAAGTTTTACGAATATCACCTGAAAATACCAAAAAAAAAAAAAAAAGACTCGCCTAACAAACAAAGTTTCACGAATCCATAGAAGCGGTTTGGGAGAAAGACGTAGTTCTGTATTCAGAAACCAGATATAAAAATATTTGTTATTCTTTTTTAAGACATTTGAACTGTTCGAGTTGTTACTTTATTTTCTTTTGCATATACTTGTGCGATGACACCTTTGCTCGAATTCGGCTTGTATTACAGCCCGGCGACTGACTGATTTCGTCTACCTAAGATCAAATCACAACGTGGGTAGGTTAGACTAGAAGTCAAAGCAGTTACTTCGGTAACCAGACGTTGGAGGCGAGCTGGGAACGACAAAGCTGATACCGAATCTAACCAGATTCCCATCCGAATCAGCCAAGGGTTTGAACGTCACATTTCGCGCCGCGACAAATACCAAATCATATTGGTCGTCACAGGATAGCACGGGGGCAGAGAGGCCGGGGTGACGTCACATTGGGATAGCGATAGAATCCTTTTAGAAGTTAAGCAGGGTATTAAGAAATAGAAAAATCTCGTTAGAAACAAAGAAAAAAGTACCGAAATCTTACGTGATATCTGTCCATCTATATGGCAGTGAATACTGGGCAATCTCCTCGAAGATGAAGAATAGACTTGAAGCAACAGAGATGTGTTAATATAGAAGGATGCTGATGATGCCATAGACTGAGCATGTGGTCAACGACGAAGCTTTAGAGACAATGGAAATAAAAAGGAAACTTTTACGTAACATCAAGAAGAGATAGTTGGAATTTCAAGGGCACCTAATGAGGGAAATAGGTTTGGAAAATCTGATAACCACAGACCTGATTGAAGGCAAGAGCAACAGATGAAAACAATTCATAGCCTACATAGTGGGCTTGTGTAAACAGATAGCGGAACAAGGTTTAGGAGAAATAACAAAAAGACAAAATTTCTTAAGTGTTACGAAGGACAGGAAATTTTTGGAGAGCCATGAACGCCTACGCACTGAAGAGACATGGCACATAACGAAAAAGATGTTAAAGAATCTTGAAATCATTTAAAAAAAATGTTCTACACCTTATGGAATTTTCTTCAGATCGAAACAAATCCACACGTATAATGTCGATGAACTTCCCATTTTAATGATTTCATTTTTTTATCTTGCAGAGCATGTCCTTGTATTGAAATTGTTGTAAATGTCAACAATAAAGCCTTTTCTATTTCCAAAAGCACGACACTTTCCTTGTAACGCTCCACTTTCCCGATCAATAACGATCTTCTGTTATATTCATCTCCTGTTCCACGAGCTGAATGACAACTTCCATACCCTGCTAGATGAAAAAGCAAGGACATTTGTGAATAAAGACGTGATTTTGGTGCTGGCACTGGTTCTAGTTTTGTGACAACTATTGTTTTTTCGATTTTCTTTTGACATGTAAAACCCACTTTACATCAACTGAGACAACTCGATACAAAAAATCAAAAGGTTAGCACTCCTGGTTAAATGAGAGCTACCAAATGTAGGTATCTGTGTTCGATTTTCAAAAAAAAAAATCTCATGGAGAATCCATATTTCTTCCTTCCAAGTTCTCCCGATTAAACACTGAAATAGACTATAAACGATAAACTCTCAAACTGAATACATGATCAATGAATTCAAAACCCTGTTTTGTTTTACCAGTGAAAATTAATTTCACTTTGGTTAGCTGACACGTAATTTATATTGTTGGAATACGTAATTACTTTTCGAAAAACCTGATATATATTTTTCAGTATATTAATTTCAGCAAAGAAAGAAAGGATTATTTAAATGAGGATAACTAATATCTTCACGTTAACTATCTACTTTACATATTAAAATTCCCCAAAATGTAGTAATGAGAGATGCTTTGTTAGAAGTTGTATGTGATGAACTGTCATTTGAATGTTTCGATGGCTTATGGCATCTATGCCCGCTGCTACTGTAAATGTATTACGGTTCTCCGCTAAATAGAGCAATGCATCTTCCAGGTTTCATGTAGGAGGATCTCCCATTATGCTGTTACGTTCTCTCTGCCGAAACATCCATTTGTCGATGATCACCACAGGAGCTACAACTATTTGTAAAGAATAGAGGATTTTTTTTTTTATCGAGGTTAGACTCCTCTAGATCCGCCGTGTTCTGTCTTTGCCCATGTATATTAACAGGGTTACCTCATGAAGAGTGTGACTCTTTGCCACGCACGGGCGGTTATTCTCTATAGAGAGACACAGACTATAGCTGTGATAAAGTACTTCGAGACGCATCGCATATTGCATGGGGACCAGTTAAGGACGCCACGGGACGCCATCTCGGAAAGTTATCACACCTCTGCATGGAAGCCCTTAACCCCAAGTTGGAAGAAACACCTAACAAAGAAACGCCTGTATGAACACCTTCCTCCTATCTCAATTTCGCTAAGAGGGAGAAGGCTTCGGCTAGGCGGTCACTTCTGGAGAAATAAGTCAGAACTTGTGAGTCAAAAGATCGGTTGAAAACACTCATCATACCCACATTGATCAACTCCGGATGCCATCTGGAGGACATGCCGACGCCGATAGCTGACAGAGATGGTTGGAAGGAACGAGTCAGAAGAATCCGAGATGATTATTATATGATGAAAAATCCTCAGTAGCGATTATTTCGTATTTGAAATTTATTCATCGAAAACAAATTCGCAAAATTCCGGTTTAATATTCTCTCTTGAAAGATTGGCTTCATAATTAAACCTGACAAAATTGAGCAAAATTAATACATACATAAACTATTATAAATATATTTTTCTACCGTGCTTTTTAAATTTTGATAAACTAGGCATCTGATATTTTACAAGAATCTGCAAATAATGGATCATCCTGGGTAAGACGATAAACTACATCCGACAGCAAGGTCTTTGTTCAGGAGGTTTTGAGGAGCGTGGAACCACATCTTAATTGCAGCTGTTCTCAGGTCCACCCTGACCCGGGGTGGCAGTTCCCGTCAGGGTCCGATCTATAGGCAAATAGTTATCTCCGCCAAAATGAAATTTTAAATTAAATATGTTTAATAGCAGAAAATACTGTTTTTGAAAAATAATTACCAGCAGTACATTTTTGAAAAAAAAAAAAAAAATCCAGCAAGACATTTTTGAAAAAGAAAACGGTTACCAGCAAGACATTTTTTGAAAAAAAATATTACTAGCAATAACAATCTTGTCGAAATTAAATAACCCATTGTGGTTGGTATGCCGCAAAACAAAACGAACGAAACCAATATTAGATATGATTAATATAATTAAATGAGCAACAAGTAGGAAAACCTTTACGAATTAACGCGCTTCACTGTGCATTTGAGCTTTTTCATAATTTATTTGGAAATCGGACAGTTTGAGACATTTCAATATTTTGAATTCTATTTTGATATTTTTTCATTGGTTGGGAAAATTTCACATCATCATTATTTGACATCTACCCAATCAATGAAAAAAAAAGAAAAAAAAAGAACGTAGAATTCAAAATATCGAAACATATCAGTGCTGGCTTGTTACCAAAACTTTTTGATGAAGCTATAATAAATAGCAAAAAATGTTAGATTTATAAATATTATTCCGTTATTTAATGCCTTACACATAGACATACACACAAATATATATATATATATATATATATATATATATATATATATATATATATATATATATATATGCCTGTGTGTATGTTTAAAATATGATATAGAATCTGACATGCACACAAATACACATTTCTTTTTTTTTTTTATGGGGTCTGATGAAGACTTGAATGGCGAAACTCTTAATTAAATTCTAAGAAACGTTATCCATTTGTGAAATTGCTTATATATATATATATATATATATATATATATATATATGTGTGTGTGTGTGTGTGTGTGTGTGTGTGTGTTAGTGTGTGTGTGCCTTTTTACCTAGAAGTTAAGCACCGCAGGCATCAAATTGTAGATAAAAGAATGTAAAAAGAAAATTATTAAAAATGAGATTAGTAACTATATTTTTTAAGAGTTAAAAATAAGATGATCCATACCTAAATATATGAAGCCATTTAAGACTTGAACATTTACATACAAGAAAACGGTCATTAAAAAAAAAGGAAGACCTTAATATATCGCCATAGTAATACATGATTATCAAATATTGCAATGTCTATAATCTTCAACATAATAACTATCTTCTCAGTGTAGATATTTTGATTAATTTTGCACGTATTTTTCTTTTTATTAAAATTTTTTCAGTTCTTCAGACTTGAAATTCGCTACAGTACGATGAAAATCACAGTTTTCTTTTGAGTCAGAAACTTCACCTGTATTTCCTTCCATTTATTTACTTTTGTTCGTCTTTTCTTTGCCAACGTATCGAGTTCACAGATTAGTCTGTCGTTCTGTGCACAGCATATCAGTTCAGAAAATAATGAGGAGCTTGCTCTCGGCACATGTAATCGGTGTCAGCTACTTGGTGAAAGCTGGGATTTGAAAGGACTGATTTTGTTTTTAGCTTTTTTTACTTTACGCCATATTACTGCGTTCTGAAGTCACTTAATTTACATAGTTATACATCTACCCACACGTTCACGTGCACAAACACACTTATATTTCCGCTTCAGCTTTGATATCTCAATCCCTTTTTATTAATCTGGGCACCGCCCCACACATACTTACGCGCGCGTACACACACATACACACACTTTACCTATATAACTATACTTTACTTTTTACCTATTTTTTATTTCCTTATCCTCTTGAGCTCCCGGCATTCGTTTCGCTGTCGACAATCTATCTATCTATCTATCTATCTATCTATCTATCTATCTATCTATCTATCTATCTATCTATCTGTGTGTGTGTGTGTGTGTGTGTGTGTGTGTGTCGAGGGAGGTTAAAGATAATTACCAATGTATTGCGGTTAAGATTTTTATTTAATTTTTCTTCGTACAATCGTTTTATTTTCTGGTAACAAAGTGTGTAAAAGTTATCCAAATTTCTGCATATCCGACTATTCTTTTACCCATTCTTAATGACGATTTTAATTTTTAACTGTATCTGTGTTTTTTTATATATGTGTTTGAAGTTATAACAATGTTTTATTTTCCAAACACGGTCAGCGCATTGTGGCTGTGTTCGTAATAATTATTATTAAGTGTCGGCTTATAATTCTCTTTATTACTAGGGTTTCCATATTTTTACTATTGGGTGAGGTTATTAAACTTGTATTTTCTACTAGTATGTTTCAAATAGAGTTTGGTAGGTTTTCGTGTGTCCTACACATGAACGTAACCGAATACGCCGTAACTGCAAACTCAAATGTCTTATAATTATCGTCATATATACAACAGTTTGACACAGTGCAACAACACCAGAAATGAATATACAAACATTAATACGTATATAAATATTTTACACGAAACTTTTATACATATTTTAAAAAGTCGTTTTCTGTGGCAAAAGGTATATAATGAAGATTGTTACTTTTCTATATTAAGTGTTTCACGTCTTTATTTACTATTTAGCATTTTGGTATGATCTATGAATATTTTTATGGTAATGATTATACATACATACATACACACACAGATATATATATATATATATATATATATATAAAGGCCCTAGGAAGCAAGGGGTTACTGAGTGAGGAAGAAAATGAGAAAAATATTATTAAGAAGAGCGAAGACATAAAAGAAATGGAATTAAAAAGATGACGATTGACATTGCATGTAAATATTTGAAGAGCAAATTTAAGTGGAAAGCAATAAACCAAAGAGATTTTCAAAAGGGATAAGCGTGAGAGAAGAATCTTTTTGTATAGAATTCATGGTTCTATCTGGAAATTTCAACTGGAAAATGATGAGAGCTAGGCACAAACTAAATCTGTTCGACCTATTTTGTAGGCAGCTGGCAATAAATTTTAGGCCGGACGTTTTTAATTTTTGACTGATGATTGCATAGTACGACACCCCAAGTATCATAGAGCGGTAAGGAACGAATGCATAGTATTCCTATATATATATATATATATATATATATATATATATATATATATAGTTTGAAAAACGCTAATAAAACTCTTAAGGTGAAATGGAAAATTTAAAAAATCGCAAGGGCAAGTAGAATCTTATATGAACCCTGTTTTCTGTGTTAACATAAAAAAATTGCAATTTATCAGGTTCTTTCATAAGAATGCTTTATTAAACCAAATATCCGATTTAACGTTATATTGAAAACACAGTCTACCTTTTATCTTACAATTCTGTTAGGCCTTGAATTTGAAAATGTTTTTTTCTTAGATTTAGTTGAACTGTGTGGCACCATATATGTCTTACCTTTCTGTTGATACAATTCATTTGGATTTAATATAATTTTGTATTAATCTCCTGGTAATGTTAGTAATGTTGTATTGGTGTTTGATTGGTATTTTGACATTTTGCATTGATTGATTATTGTTATTAGCAGCTTATATAAAGAATCTTTAATCAACAGTTGCATATTAATTTATCAAGTAAGTCTATATGTTTAAATTATTTACTGGTTTCTTAAAGAATTTATTTATTTATTAAATATAGAAATGTTTTTATTATGTAGGAAAATCACAAAGTATATAACTTGTCTAGCATTTTGTTAGATCACTGCTTCATTTTTTCTTCGGAAATGACATTCTCTAATGTACAATATGTAACCATTTGCATCTGCACCGGTTTAACGTCTGTAGCTGCCACTGATATCAAATCTACGGGTCATGACCCATTTATAAAAAATAATTTCTTAATTTTTGCTTCTTCGCTTAGTTTAAATTTAACGTAGGTCATATTCTATTGGCTGATCTAAGTAAAACTCATAAATCTTTTAACTATCCCACTTTTTATTTTTTCGTAAAATTAGGCTGTATTTTGCTTTTAAATCTGAATAAATCGTTCACTTCCCAGTAATTTAAAATCGCATGATGAGATGCGTTGATGAGATGCGTTGATAACACAACTGCAATTATGTAGCGACTTTGACATATTTTGTATGAAATATCCTAAAATAAATAATATTGCTCTAATTTGCATTGAGCCATCTTTTAAATTAAATGTTACGAACGTTATTATTGTATCCTATTCGTTCTCGTTTTACCTGTATATATATATATATATATATATATATATATATATATATATATATATAGATAGATAGATAGATAGATAGATAGATTACATTAATTAGAAAACTCCGAGTTTCATGCCGAAGCAATTGTCAAGTGCGGAAATTATAATTTTTATTTTTGGTTAACACCGTTTTTTTTCTGGTTCTGGTTCTCGGAAGATAGTTTATTGTTGGGGTGGAATATTATTGTTGTTAATATATTTAAATGAATTGCAGTTTAATTTTGAATATAGGTCCAGATTAACTTTTAACATTGGAAACACGGTTGGAAATATGAAATATAATTTCTAATTTATAGAGACGCTAATGCAGAAAAATTATGTAAATAAGAAAATACGTTGTAAAATCAAGTGAGGCAACGTAATTTCTTCTGAAAATCAAATGATCAATAATATTACTACTAATAATATTAATATTAACAAATTAGGTAAAACTAATCATACTATATTCCTAAATATATATATAAAATAGCTCTGATATTTAACATTGAGCACTGTTTTTTTCTTAAACTATTTATTATTTATATGTATTTGTATACGATCCCTTGCTCATACAACTTTAAAGAATATTTATTTATTTGGTCATATATATATATATATATATATATATATATATATATATAATAAAAATAGAACAACTTTAAGGTACCATTACAATAATTTATTTCACCAAAATCCTTTTTAAAGGATTCCGGATCATCAGGTAATACTTCCAACAATGTGGTCTGTTTTTCATTAAATATTAGCTCTGTTCTTCACATTGAGCTCTCAGGATTTCATCCTCCTTGGATTTACCAATTCGGTTTACCAAGTTCTTCATAACTTATATATATATATATATATATATATATGTAAGCAAATATATGGATATAGATCCGATGAAGATAAATATACGGAGATAAACAAAAATCCTAATATGCAATTATCTGTTTTAATGTTTTCACAACATCGCCCACCTGACGCCGACGTGATCATATTGAAACGGAACGCTGATCTTGAAAAATTTTAGTTGTCTGTTTTGATTAGTCTTACTCTTATGTCCATCGTCTTTTCATGTTGAATTAAAGATAGTCTAATGTTAATTATGTTTTATGAATATGTCCTGAAGATAGTCTACTCGACCGAAACGTCCGACGTTGACATTATATTAACATTAAAACAGCATAATTGTATATTAGGATTTTTGTTTGTTTTTTCCGTATATTTTTCTTCATATATATCTATATATATATATATATATATATATATATATATATATATATATATATATATATATAAGTCATGTTGCATCGGATGAGAAAGTTTAGTTTATAAATAAAGCACAATAATAGATTAACAATAACCATCATTTTTGGGAGACCGTATTTTCGTGATCGTGTCATTTCACAGATTGTTTTCAATTATTTTTAATAAAGATATGTTTTCTTTCATGTGTGAAGTTCCATAAATATTTAGGATGCCTAGTGGATTAGATTTCCATTGCTTTAGAATTTTCCTTCTCTTAAACTGGTTTCCAACTGAGGTATGATATCCGAATCTACCTTGCTCTTCAGCCATCATAATCCAAAGGGAAAAGAGACATATTCTTGTTTCCAATAGCATTAACTCGAAAATAAAACCATTAGACTTCACCAGAATTTAAACTTTCCCCGCCAATATCCATTACACTACGACTGAGTAGTGGACTTTTTCCCACAACAGACATTCCTTACCCATAGCCTTGTACCTAAACCATATATTTTTAATTATTGATCTTCTCTTGACCCCTTTTCCTCCTATGTGTTTTCAAATATTGCTTCGTTCTCATATAACTTTTACTTTCACTCTCTCTTCCGTAAAAATGGATGAGGGAAAGGAAATGCTGGAATCACTGATATTTCAATATCGACGTGCCCTTTTCTGTTTCACTAATTTTAGCTGCGCAGTACGTTTTTTTTGCACTGAAGCAATTTCCTCGGCATTTATTTCTGATCATTTTTCTCCCTTTGGCTTTTTAAAATTTGATTTTTTTCTATCTTCTTTAATTTCCGATACACTTGTTCAATGTTACCCAGAGCTAGAAGTTATTAAAAAAAAAGGAATAGATATATTTAAAAAAAATAACAACTCTTTCCATGGCTAAAAGATGAGGTACTTCAGCTGCTTACAATATACTGTAAAGTTCCATTCCTTGCATATATAACCAATTCAACCTGAAGAAGTCGAATGCTTCTGAGGTAAAGAACCTTTCTCTTTTGTGAATAACATTTAATTTTGAATATCGGAACTCTGTTATAACGGAGAACCTTTTAAAATGTTTTTTTTTCCAAACATGTTAGATATGTATACATATAAATGGGTAGAGGTTATATTAGCCGGAAGGGAGTTTCACAAACGCTAAGCGAGAGTGAAGAAACTGTAGTATAGAATTCATGCTTATATCTAGACATTTCAAATGTAAAATCTTGTAACACCTAGGCACACACTTAATATGTCCGACTTATTTTCTAGGCAATTTTAGGTCGGACAACTTTAATTTGTGCCTAATGATTGCTATCATCACGAAACACCGAATATCATAGATATTATTCTTAGTGCATACAATTACGCACCACCTTCTTCTACCGTTATGGCAGCAGTAGGAGGAAGCGTAACTTATAAATATAAAAATACAAATTTCTTTGACTAATGGTCTCTTTCTCAATTGATCAGGCACGGCCGAGCTGAAAGGAATTAACTGAGGAACACGGTGGGCGGCAAACGACAAAAGGCAAGAGATAGAGATAACAAGTAAATAGTTTATTATTAAAAAATATACAAATGAGGAGAAGGTAAAAGACGGACAAAAATGAATGTTGTGGGACAGAATAGTGTGGGGGCAACTTATCCTCTTAAAAAGTTAAACAGTAGGTAACAAACAATTTTGTGCCAAACATGCACTTAATCACAAAATATGAAAAGATAAATGAGCAACAGGGGAAACATGTAAATGAAACAACGGACTTATCTTGTACAGTGTAACCCGGATATAAGAGAGTTGTCGGGACCCGAGAAGAAGTCTCTTATATCCGGGTTTGGTCTATTTTGTTTAGGTAAGTATGGCTCTAATTTGGGACCAGATAAAATCTCTCTTATATCCGGGTTTCTCTTATATCCGGGTCTCTTATATCCGGGTTACACTGTAGTTATCAAAGTTATTTTTTTCTTTTTATCTCTTTTTCTCTCAATGGCTTTTAGATGCGTTTCTTCTCTTTCTTTTTTTATATTTCTTTTATGTTTCCTTTTCTTTTTTTATCTGCCCTTTTCTCCTTGTAGAGAGAAGGTTGGTTTGTGAAACTGAATTATCTTTTGCTTTCTTTTCTCTCTTTCTCTTTTCGTCTTGTCTAAGGCTGGAGTGACGAAATATGTATCTTTCTTCTCTTTTGATGTATTCGCTTTTCTAACCCGACGACGTTTGATTCCTTGAATTAAATATCTGCTGAATCATTTTCGACTTGGAAATCTCATTAGATTTCTATGTTTTCTGCAAATCCGAAATTATAAAAGATTGTAGCAATTATAGCTAGTCGCCCGCTCAGTTTATTTAGAAGAGGGCCTGTTTTCATAGAATTTCTATATTTTCCTCATGTCCGAATTTATAGCTGATTATAGCTTTTATCGGTGACGGTCCGTTCCTTTTCGATTCTGAAATGGGACTAACTTTCTGACGGTCCTTTATTCGCCCTTTGATTTCGGGCCGTGACCCATGATCTCCAAATAAGTGTGGGCGAAAAGAGGTCATTGATCCCTTTCCTTCTTCTGCCGTATTTCAGAATGTTCAAGGTCATTTCACTGTCGGGAGTATATCCGGTCACATCATCTCTTTGTCACGTGATCAAGAAAGAGGAATTGTACACTCTTTGCTCGGTGACATGCAAGTTTGACCGAGGACTGTTACTCGTCAATTCTTTATTTTTTCCACACTTTCTGAGAGTATTGTCATTTCGTTTAGAATGCTTCTAAAATAGATGCCTTAACATCGATTCTATAATAAATTTAGATGAGGGTTCGTAACACTTCCTTACAAAAGAAAAACAAAGAAAAAGAAAAAGAAAAAGGTTATGGATATATCCATGGCATTATTCTAAGGTTAAAAAGAGTTATTCTGATTTCTTTTTTCATTCTACACACGTAGAAAGAGCTTCTGCGCTTATATTGTCTACACCACGTATATGGCATATAAATAAGTCATATTCTTGAAGTGCTAAACTCCAACAACTCCTATATTTGTTTTTCATTTTCCCTAGGAAAGTAAGGAGATCATGATCTGTGTAAACAAGAATAAGTTGCTGTAATGCGGATACGTAAACCTCAAAATGTTGGAAGCTCAATAGGAGAGCTAATGTTTCTTTTTCTACGGTTGAGTAATTTTTCTCATGGGCATAGAATTTTCTGGAAAAATAGCTGACAGGATGTTCGATAAGATTTCGATCCACCTGCAATAGGACTGCGCCAATGTCGTGGTCGCTGGCGTCGACAACAAAGATAAACGGGATTTGAATACAAGATAAGAACATAGCAAAACTTTGATTTGGTTGAAAACTTGCTGGCAGTTTAGAGACAATTCAAACTTGCGTCCCTTCTGACGGAGGTTAGTAAGAGGGATGGATATGTCTGAAAAGTTTTGACAAAATGTTGTATAGTATCCAGACATACCTAAAAATCTTTTCACATTTGTGGGGGCTGAGCATTTGACAATGGTTTGGATTTTGGTATTTACTCGTGTCATTCGACCATAGCCTAAATAAGTAACTTTGTCTCGGCAAAACTCACACTTGGACAGATTTGCGATGAGGTTAGCTTTCCTAAACCAGGTAAATACTTCTTGAGGAGTTTTCAAATGTTCTTTAGAAGGTTTATTTAACTTATACTTGGAGTCTGGTGTATTAATTACAAGTATTAGACCATCTTTAGTTTGGTCGTAATATGGCGTTAGCATATTCCGAAGATATAACTGCTTCAGCTTTCGGTGGTCAGGAGTTAGCACGACATAGTTGATGTCATTTATTTTATCCACTATTTTGTAAGGGCTACGGAATTTGAATTTAAGGGGTTTCTGTGTGTTGGTAAGGACACTAAGACTTGGTAACCACTATTAAAGATTCTTTTGACAGCATTCTGATCATACATTTGTTTGATTTTGCATTGTGTGATCTAAGGTTTTTTCGTGCTAATTCACAGGCTTTTGATAAGTGTCTCGTACGGAAACGAGTAACATATTCTGAAAAGCTTTCGATGGTTGAATTTTCTTGCATCTAATCTTCTCTTAATACTTTCAATGGGTCGCGGACCCAATGTCCAAACACATTTTGGAACGGACTAAATCAAGTAGACTCCTGCACTGCCTCTCTAGCAATGAACATTAAAAACGGTACAACCTCGTCCCAATCCTTTTGATTTTCTAAATAAAAGGTTCAAATCAATTTTTTTTGAGTGTGAAATCGCCCAAACATACCCTGGGATTGTAAACTGTATGCGCTCGAGTAAACGGATTTCACGTTGAGGGTCTCCAATATCTGCTGAAATAATTTGGATGTAAAATTGGTAACCTGGTCAGTTTGTATTATCCGGGGTAACCCAACCACGGTGAAAAACTTAATTAAATACTTAGCCACTTTCTTGGCTGAAATAGCCCTGATGGGTAATAGCTCCCGGGAATCTTGTGGAAGCATGGTTTACTAAGTATTGACTCCCTTTTATGGTTTTGGGCATCGGTGTGCTACACAATCTACTAAGACTCGATGAAATGATTCCTCGAATGCAGGGATAGGGTATAATGGGGCTACAGGAATCTCTTTACTTGCCCACTACTTGGCAATATTTCAGCAATATTTATTAGGTTGGTGCAAAAATAATGACGTAATAATGTCGTTTTTTGACGTATTTTTTAACGTCAAAAACGACATTATTACGGGAATTCAGTTTATATTCTTTAGGAACATCTCTTTTGATTTCTGGCCAATAAATATATCTGCTAATTTTATTAAAGTTTTTGTCAACACCTCGATGTCCGCCTAAAGGGGTCTCGTGGGCAATTGTAAGCGACTCAGCCCTATACCGTTTTGGTAAGACTAGTTGCCGAATCGCGGGCCACTCCTCAGATGCAGGAATGTGAAGAGATCACTATGTCCGCATTAGGATGTTGTCTTAGAAGAAAATATCCCGTGGGGATTCTACCTAGTTTCTCCTTGGGTAATGCATAATTGATTAAGTCGTCTCTTTCAAGACCTGATCTCTGCTCTGTGTCGAAAGACTTCCTACTCACTGAGATATCTTTTGGAAGATTTATATTTCTATGTTCAGCGGTATTTATGAGTCCAGGGGAATTATCTGTCAAAGTTTAAAAATGTCTGAGACAAATCCAGGGTATCATCTTCTATTTTGTCCTTAACTTCGAGAATATGATCTTGCCTCATAAATGTCTCCGAAAAGTCTATGATTTCGTTAATAGGTTCACTAATATCTTTTCCTTTATTTCCCTTATCATTTTTTTGTTTTCTAGTTTGCGAATGCGCCATTTTACACATGAAGGAATTATCTCTAGACCTTTCTGCTCAACAGTTTCTATGGTTTCTGGAATGACTGGTGTTGCGTTTACTTTACGGTTTGTGATCACTCTCTCACCTGCTAGATCGTTCCCTTATATCATTTCTATCCCTCTCATAGGTAGGTGCTGTACTATCCCGACTTCTACGGGTCCTTTGACTAACTCTGTAGAAAGGTTGACTCGGTAGGCAGGAACACTGTCATAAATTCCACTCACACCGTGGACTGAGTGACTCCAGTGTCCCTTAGAACATCCGCAAATATTTCTCTCCCAGGATTTCCCACCGGAGATGTGTACCCATTTGATATAAACGGTCTATATTCTTCTCTTATAATTTCTCTACGTGGCCTTAGATTATTCTTTGGAAAATATTTATTTGCTGTTACTAATCCCTAAGGTTTTCTATCATTTGTACCCATAGTTTCCCGATTCTTTCGGGTCCAACCGTCTACCATTGAGTGTCCTGTTTTGTGGCAGTAATAACAGGTAGGCACATTCCTTCATGTCCCGTCCGATGACCGATGTCCAGATGAACTACGGATCTTATGCGCATCTTTCTCCCAGGTATATTTTAACGTAATTTGTGACGTAGCGTTTAAGTTCTTCTGCTAGTACTAATTGTCTTAATTTTTCACAACTGGATTCTACACTTTTAGAAGAACTCCATCTACTGAAAAATTGTTCTTTCCGCCAAAAGAATTCTACATAAAGCTCTCTATCATTTTTCTTTCATTTCGAAATTGCTGTTGGTATGCCTAGGGTACTAATTCATATGCCTTTACTATTTCATAGTGCTCACTATCTTCAGTAGACAAAGCGACATAAGCATCTTGAACATTACCCTTCTCTCTGGAGTAGTGTGTATTTAATGACCAGCTGAAATTTGATGCCACTTTCTCGTATTGGTGGATGTATTTATCGATCTTCCCCGTTAAACAGTGGCACTAACTGCACTTGACTAAGTAAATCAAACTCATTTCGTTTATGCTGTCTTCGGTTTTCTATTTCTCTGACTTTGGGGTTTTTTTGGTTATTCTAGCCATTTTTATCGTCGACGTTGATTTTGGCCATTTCTATTTCTATCTTTTGCCTGGCTTTAATACTGGCCTTCTTGATTTCTGAAATGGATCTGTTTTCGGCTTAGAAATCATATTAGAATTTCTATATTTTCCTCGTGTCCGAATTTATAGCTGATTATAGCGTTTATTGCTGACCGTCCGTTCATTTTGGATTCTGAAACGGGACTAACTTTCTGACGGTTCCATTTTTCGCACCTTGATATCGAGCCGTGACCTATGATCCCCAAATAAGTGTGGGCGAAAAGAGGTCATTGATCCCTTTCTTTCTTCTGTCGTGTTTCAGAGAGTTCAAGGTCATTTCACTGTCGTGACTATATCCGGTCACAACATCTCGTTGTCACGTCATTAAGAAAGGGGAATTGTACAATCTTTGCTCGGTGGCATGCAAGTTTGAACGAGAACTATTACCCGTCAATTCTATTATATTTTTCCACACTTTCTGAAAGTATTGTCATTTCGTTTAGAATGCTTCTAAAATATAAGTGTTAACATCGATTCTACAATAAATTTAGATGAGGGTTCATAAATATCTTACTGAAATTATTCGAGTTTTTATGACACTAGTGCACTCAACTTTGAAAAATAGGAATGTATTTAGCTCTAAGCCGAAATGATGGTCCCTCTTGCTCTTGTTCCTCTCTACTCTTCCCTCTTTTTAAACTTATTTAACTTTCTCTTGATGATTCATAAATTGACTTTGAAGAAGGAAGCCAGATAATTAATGTTGGTACCATTACTGAAGGCCTTAATGATGAGGCACGGTGGAGTAATGGATAGCGGCTTGGATTGAGGAATCGGAGAGCCGAGTTCGAATTGCAGTCGAATCCATTACATTCACTTACGTGCTAACACCCTTGGGAAAGGTGTGAATCCTCTTTCTTCTCCCTCCAGCTATGGATAAATAGCAGGACAGATTGGGTTCTATAGCCTTGGATGGCAACTGGTCTAGGAGAAGGTAAACTCTGAATTCAAACCTGCGCTTAGAGGAGGGTGAATGGAGTCTCTCTGAGCATTGGTTGGCAATCCATTTAGTGATGGTGTCACGATAAAAACACCCTTGATAGCCCTAGCGAAGCATCAAGAATTCAGCTATTTGACAAGATTATGAACTACACCAATCAAAGTATTAGTGAGTTCAATCTCGGCTGAGGCCGCGAGATGATGAATGATCTTTTTCATTTGAACAGTTGGGTAGACATATTGTGGCTGAAATAAAATGCTTTTAGCATGTTCTCTTTCTAGATGAATAACTCAAAGGTGTTTTCAGTGATTCTTACGAAAAATGTCACATGTCACGATGACTAAACGTCGTATCTGAAAGCCTGGCAAAAAGAAACTCAGCTAGTTTACTGGCTATTTAGATATTTAAGATTTTGTGGGATGGATAATCACTTCATGTTGTTATACGATTTGGACATTTTTGTTGTTACACCCGATATATATATATATATATATATATATATATATGAAGAAATGATCATACATAGAATCAATCAGAAATATTAATGCGATTAATGGCATTGATATTGCTGATTGATTCTATGTATGATTATTTTTTTATATATAAAAATATATATATATATATATATATATATATATATATATATATATATATATATATATATATATATATATATATACTACGAATAATTACGCTTTTGTTGCTCTCTGCTACTCGGGCTTTCATGCTTATATCATTCGTCAGGCACGAATTAAAAATGTCTGACATAAAATTTCTTACCAGCTGCCTAAAAAATAGGTCGGGCATATTTACTCTGTGCCTACCTCTCATCATTTTTCAGTTGAAATTCCTTGATATAAACCTGTTTTTTTTTATATCTTCTCTCTCCTTAATAATTAGAAAAGGGTTTCGCTCTGTAAATTTAGGATGCCTGTTTACTGGATCTCGGGGAAAGTTTTGTTCTAAGGTGTTGAAATTTTGATCTACCTAATTTTTGTTATGATCTCTTTTCGTTATAATCTTTCTGTGTTAAATACTGTTTGAGACAGATGGATTTCCGACTATAATTTTTATATTATTTTTAATATACGGACAGGAAAAATATATCTATATTTTGCAAAAGCAATTTCAAAGAAAAATTGTCACACACAAAAATGGTTTCCATTTATCATCGTATTTCATTGAGGCAACTAATTGCTTTATAACATTGTTGTACATGATTGTTTTCACTAAAGATTAATAATGAAGCACACGAATAAGTAATGCTAAAATGACAAAAACATTATAAACTATATATTAATGAGTCATAAATAGATATTTACATTATAATAGATGTTAAATAGCAATTTTTAAACTTCTAATCACAAGCAATATGACAAATCCACTACGACACAAGGATATCACTGTGAGTTAAGGAACGTAACAGAATATTATTTAGGAGAAAAAACAATAAATAGAACAGGATTCAAGTTTGTGGGTGATGGTTGACATTACATTTATATTTTTTACAATCGAAGTTAAGAAGAAAGCAAGAAGTTAGAAGAGAGTTCCACTGGTCAGATGTGCAGGGGGAAATCATTAAATATTTCCTGCGTAAGATAAATGCTCCTCACATCATTAAAGCATATAAGAAATGAATAATTTTTAGTTACACACACACACACACACACACACACGCGCGCACACACACACACACACACACACACACACATATATATATATATATATGCACAACGCATGTGGCATAATGATTGCGCTTTGCATGAAACAGTCTGTGGTCTCTGAGTGTTGACTTCAATGTTTACTTTTATATCATATCATATTATATATATATATATATATATATATATATATTTAAATATGTATGTATGTGTGTGTTTGTGTGTAAAATATATAAAAGTAGAAATAAAATCATGTTTAATAATGTTTAAAAGTATAAATGAAAGCATTCGGACATACAAAACATTTGGACAATTTCTACATAATTTATGATAAAAGAGAAGAACATTATAAGAACACAAGAAAAAATAAATAAAATATCTAATCCCAGTAACTTGTCAGTTGTATTTAATGAAACGTGTATAAAAAAGGGTTTGCTGCCCAAATACACGATTATATATATATATATATATATATATATATATATATATATATATATATATATATATATATATCATTTGATCACATGCAATACAGTCATGCCACTAAAAAAATGATGCTAATAGATATGGTAATAATATTCAAAGTATGAACGAAAAGCAGGCTTATAAATATGTAAGATAGGTTCCAGAGAGAAAGATTGTCTAGCACGACGCAGTGAACAAACATTCTTAGTAGCAAACATCGCAATGGATTCAATATAATCTTTCCACTTCATGTCAGCAGAGAATGTTAGCTAGAGAAGTCGCAACGAATCACTCTCATGGTGGTTAGCATCAGCCATGCTGATGAGAGAAAGTAAATGATCTCTCTGATTAATAGAGTGAAGTTTCGTTTTGGAGGCGTTAAAATTAACATGTCATTCTTTGCTCCAGGCTCCATTTTCTTTTTAGATCAGCTACCAATTGGATTTCATCAAACTGATCAGACTTATTATCGAGACAAGAGTAAATGGTTGTATCATCAGCATAGATACCAAGTTGGGAACTAATGTCATCATCAGGATGGTTGTTGATGAGAATTACAAAAAACGTAGGTCAAAGTCTATTTATAATCTTCAATCATTCAGGGATGTAAGTATGAATTATATAATAGTTATATTTGTCTTTTATTAATAATATGAATTATTTACTATTCAAATTAATTTCGTCCACCTAGATTTATAAACGAAAAATGTTGACAGATATTAAATTGAATTACTGAGATACGACAAAAATCCGCAGTGTAAACAAAAATAAATCGGAAAAGGAGAGAAAAGGTTTTTATTTCCTTGACGTTTGCAACCGGGGAAAACGCTGTAATCTGTCCGAAAACGGTTATGGCTGAACTATCTGAACGAGAAATTTCACAAATATTGTATGTAAATAGTGATAGCGAAAAGATTAATGGTTATTGCAATGCATGAACGATTTTTTCTCATTTCCAGGATGTGTTCAGAAATGTGGTCAATGAGATTAATCCAATCTTCAAGCCAATAGCTTTCTTGTTACACTTATTTTACGACGATCACTAGAAAAGAAAATATCTGTTATATTTAAGCAGGATTACTACTAAGGATTGGCCTGCTTTTGCTGTTTTGCTTCTCTAATAAAGACACATTGATCATTAGAGTTTTAGCACTTTCTTTAAAAATTTATTTCGATTTTCACAATATTACCATACAAATGTGTTATCGTTATTTTTTATAAAGATTATTTTGTATCACTTCAAAACTTTCCTTACTTGTTGCAGGATATGTTAGATTCAATTTAACTACAATTATAATGGCGCCGAAATATTTATTGCCCTTTACATCCAAACTTAAAAATATCTGCGTATAGGTAGACATGATAAAAGTCATGTTTTATGAGTATGTAAAAATCATGGGATATAAGTAAATTAAAAGTCATGAGAGATCAGTATATAAAAATTATGGATAAAACAGCCACAGTAATTGGCAGCATGGAAATGCTAAGACGGATGTCAGTTTTGCTTTAACAACTGGGGAAGTATGTTATTCACTGTATAATTTGCTTCCAGCGAAGTACATGAATTATCAGAGTTCAAAGAGAATATGATGCATTTGCTATTACAGTATAGACATATATACATGCTCTAGAATAGCAATTAATATGCTAATCTTTAACATTGCTGCTGTTATGAGTTCAGTTCTTGAAAGAAAGTAACAAACAGAAGGTGAGAGGGAATGATGGTTATGAGGATAAGGGGGATATATAACGATTAACCCTTGACTGAAGAAGTTAATTTTTTGTGTTAATTTGTGTTCAAGCATTCATGCGAGTGTCTGGTCCATAAAGTAGCGGTTCTTGGGAAAAAAAACAGTGTGTAGAATTTTCTTCTTGCTTTGAGAATACAGAGAAGATAAGAATAGTGTGACTTCATTGATGTCGTATGTCGTGTCCTAGATCTCAAGTCGTGAAACTAAAGTATGGAGCACATATGAAACTTTGGCATGAAAAAAGCGATAGACAGACAATAGACTTTCGACATTGCATGTTTGGGATAGAATATGCAGAAAGAAGAATGTTCTTCACCACAAAGGATGGAAACGGAGCCCAGAAAGCAATATTCCATTTTTCCATCTAATCACAGTCTTGTAATGATAAAGCATGGCAAAAGCAGGAAAATTATAGAAGAGAGAAGACGGAACCGAGCATCTTTCGCAATGGGTTTTTATATCTGATTCCACTTCAGGTCTAGAATGAAATGGGGAGACCAAAAAAAGTTCACAGACTGGGTCTTCATTGCGAGTAAAATCGTTCAACATGACAGGAAGCAATGTCTCATCGGTAATAATAATATGATGATAAAAGTATATTAAATTTTAAAAATTACAATTTATGAGCTGTTTAGGTCTATGGATACAGTACTTCCTTCGAAATCAGTTCTAAGTTTTAGATTACATCTGAAAAGACACGTACATAACAATCAAGACTTAATGCATCTTATTTTATTTTTATATGCCTAATGGCAAACAATCGTTTGTGTACTTTCTGTATCTTAATAAAATGCTTTCTGTTTAGTCCCTTATAAAACATTCACAGACTCGCGATCAAATAGAAAGAAATTGAACCAATTTTCTTAAAAAGAAAGGAAGCAAAATATTGACAATAAAACATGACCAAGCTATCGATTAAAATTTAAAATTGGAATGTTTAACTTAGTGTAAAGTCTAAAATGTTTTCTTGGTATCTGGACTTAAGCATAGACGAGATGAGATGAAATTATGTCGATTGCTTTCATTTCGTTTAAATTAACTTTTTTCTTGGTTATTCAGGAAGAGATTAAAACTTTACTAAAAGCTTGCATTTAGATTTTTTTCTATACCTTAATTTCTGCTCATCATAGTCGGCCAAAAATTTAGATCAATAGTCTGTCAGTCAAGAAAGGAGAGTTTTTAATTTATTAAGAGTTTTCACTGTTTCAATAAACAAGTAAAAGTAATACAGTATTTTGATGGAAGGAGAGAAATGATGTTCGCTAATACATACTTTATTTAACACAATACGAAGTGCAGAAAAACGATTATATTTGCTTTGTTTCAGATGTGGGAGTGGATGTTCTTTGGGTAAACCAAAATTTATCCATCATTCAGGTATTAAACATTGTTTCAGTGGCCCGTCCATTTTTAATGCTATTGCAAATATGGTACATAACTAATATAATTCGATCAGACGATATAATTAATTATTTATTAGTTAGAGAGTGTTTATATATTTGAAACAACACAGTAAATTATTAAGGCCGAATATATGGAGCACCCAACGAGGATCAAACTCACTATTCAGTCGTAATTGATCCAGCGAGACAAGATGGCTAATTATTACACCACTTCGAAGTGCCAGTAGTAAGTTATTATGCTGTTCCAGACAACTCAACAATACAATTCTCGAATTATCCATATAACAAGGCCGATGCAAGGGTATCGTGCGTACCCCCACCAATATATGATAAAGCCCCCCTCCTCTCAAATAGATCCCAAATTTTATAAGGTAATATACATATAAAATAAATTTTTTATTGTAACCTGATATTAAACAATAATGTATCATAGGAGAACAAGTCAATTAGAAGAATCTCTATCTATAAAAGGCAGGATATGTGTGCGTGTGTAACGAATGCACGGCCGCAATTTTCGATGGATTTGCACCAAAATTTACATGCACATGCTCCAAGTTAGCGGGAAGGCCAAGAACGACTTTGCATTTCCCAATTCCCATCGGTAGTGGAAATAATCGATTTTTTCATGCTTCTGCGCCAGTTTTCATGTAGTTTGCGGCCATTTTGTACTGGCCAGAGTGAGAGCCAATATCTGGCTGCCACGAATAGGCAGGAAGATTCTATTGGCCAGCGTGAGAGCCAACAGCTGACTGACACGAATTTTAACTAGCATGCTAGCATGCAAAAAATCGATAGCTGCATTCGTCACAAGTGGGAAAATTTGAAATCTACATGGCACTTTATTCCAATTGGCTCATTCGCTTGCTTAAACCCAACGTTGATTCTGATTCCGCAAAATTGGGTTGGGCGTGAAAAAGTATTTGTTGTTAACATTCTTTTTTCATTCGGTTTTTCCAGCTACGAGTTCTTTTTTAAAGCTGATCGTTTTGTGTCCATTTTGTTTAGTTCTTTTTCGTAACAGATTTAATGTTTAGTATAGAGCTTAGAAAAAAATTGGCAGTGCGAGATAGGCAAGAAGTAAGGCATGTAGCAACATCAGCACGGTAAGGGCACTCCTTTAAAGGCAAGGAAGGGCAAAAATATTTTAAGCCAAGTGATAGCGATTGCTGTATGAGTCGTACGATTTTTGAATCAAGCACGGGCAACGCCCGGCCATGCTGCTAGCTGAAAATAAATACAATGTGTCTAAATACAAGTTAAAGACATGTCATAATAGATCATTCCATCATTAATTTATTTAGATCAACACTGTTTTGTGGCAATTTTTATCATCAACTTGAGTTTTTTTTACTTGTTAAAAAGCTAAAGAATTTTAACACATTCAACATTATAAATAAAATATAGTGAGTTTTATATAATGTTTTTCTTTGTCGAGGCGTAGCATGAGGAAAACAAATTCACGGATGTGGACGAAAAAAAAAATCCCAGAATGAGGTCAAAATCAGCGAAATTCTTTCATCCATTAATAGTCAGTTGTACTTAATTTAATTTATAACGTATATAAATGTAAGTAGAAAAAAGCAAATATTGGTAAGATAGCAAGGTCACAAAGCAATACCCGGTGCCTCCAGTCAGACTAAAGGTCGGTGATTCTGGGGTAGTAAGTCCCGGCTAAGTCTGCTCTGTGTAAACATTTTTTAGCTTTTAATCAAGAACAACTATTCTTAATAATAGTAATCAATTATTATTATTACTTATTGATAAAAAAAGATAAATATATATTTGTTTAAGTGAATTTAGCTTCTACGAAAAATATTCAACAAAGAATACAAATATCTTACTTATTATAAAACGCGGATTGTGTGTGTGTGTGTGTGTGTGTGTGTGTGTGTGTGTAACGTTTATATATTGGATCGAATTTCCTACATTTTTAGCCGATTTCAACAAAACTTCACAGGACTACATAAAATTACCTTTGTGATGGTTCTAACGGCGCCGAAAATGGGAAAAACAAAAATTGTATTTTTTTTTCATCAATTTGAAAACACGATTAAGACACATCGTGAGAATGAAAGGGGGACAACTCACCCACGAAAATATAAACAAAAGAGCATAGCATGATGAAAAAAAAGGCATACTTGACGAAAACAAAATTTTATCGTCTAATGTTTATATTATTATTAAAGAGGAAAGATCAAAAGTATTTTAGGGTAAAGACTTTTTACATTTTTTAATCGTTCCTAGCACGTCTGAAATTTTCGTTAAATATATTGTTTTTTTTGGTAAAAAAAGACAGATAATCAATCATTTTCAATCATTTTTTTCGATTAAAATCTGACTTTGATATTCTTTTTAAAAATCAATTATCATTTTTTCAAAACTGATTTTAATAAAAACAGAAATTATACTGTTTATTTAAAAATATCTTGAACCAAGCTTAACTTAGCTTCTGCGCCGAAAAAATGTAATTTGAAAATAAAACAAAGCAGGTCATAACCTTTCGCGTCGCTTGACGAAAGGCACATTCATGACGTTTAGATAATTTAAAGGAGGATAACTTTTTCTACGGATGGAAGGAAGTGAAATTATTTAAGTGAACAAATTATTTACCTCGTTACTTTTAAGGAAAACTTTCAGCGCTCTTTTTTTTTTTTTTACGTTTAGCTTTCGATTTTTTATTTACGATGCTTAAAAATAAAAGAAATTCAAAATATAAGACTGTTAATAGTGAGATTAAATTTCATAAGAAAAAAAGGTGTTGCAGACCCGGTAGGGTGCAGTGCTGGTTTATTACAAAGTGGCTTATTTCTTTTTCCACACTGAACTACCGAGTCCACAAACAATGTATATAAAAAAAAAAAAAATGCGTGAATGAACAGTGAGGGGAAAGCGGTCAATCAACAAGTGCATAAATTATAAACATCAAAGAGATAGCCAGAATAAAATGACAAAGGCGTCTGGATGTAAAACATGTGTAATTTTTTTATTAAATGGAAAAACAAGTAGATTATCTCGTGGTACGAGATCAGAGAAAATGTTCCGCGCCAAAATAGGATAACAATATGAACAAGGCGGGAAAAAGGGTTTTATAAGGTTCTGGAAAAAGGAACTCGTCAAACACGAGGTGTATGTGCGCACAGATAGAAAGGAGTACTCACTGTGGATTTTTGGCGTTGAGAGTGTATGTGATTTTTGTGTTTTTTTTATCTTTTTTTATGTTCAGGTTCAAGGTAGAGAGAAAGTTCAGTCGTCTCATAAAATCAAAGGCCTTGAATTTAACTGCTGGAAATTTTAATGGATTGCTGAAATATTCTAAAAAAAAAGGACGAAGAGTTATTTGCAGTTGGTTGCAAAAACAAATTTGAAGTTACTATTATTATCCAGAAGGGACGAAGAATGTTTGTTCGTCAGTAAGATATCCCTGTCTGGATTTAATCGTTGACTGACGAGGGATAAAATTTTCCACTTGTTGAATACGAAGTTTTGCTCACGATTGTGTCATTTGTCTCGAACGTTTTCTGGTCGAAAAAAAAGAAGGTCTGACCTTTGATATTCTTTTTCAATCAATTATCTTTTTACAAACTGGTTTATTGTTGAAATAAGATATTCCGGTTTAAAATATATGGGTTAAAACAACGGAATAAATGGGTTCTGCCCGTCTAATTAATTCGAAAATAAAATAAAATAGGCAACTGGCTTGACGAAACGCTGTTCGTTTGAGACGCCGAGAAACGCGCGGGAAAAAATTCAAAATACGTTAGGAAGACTTCATCAGTATTTAAAAGTTCCTCCTCCAGATTACTTTACGTCTAGCTGTTAAAGAAAAGAAAGGTGGAAACCGCGCGCACACACGCACGAGTGTTTCCAAATGCTTTAAGGAAAAACTAAAGCGCGCGTAAAAAATAGATGGAACTAATGAGATTAATTCCATAAAAAAAATCTCTAATTAATTTAGGTACCTTTCTTTCGAAATTTTATCAGAAGTGTACATAAAATACTATAATTTTATGTACATTTATTACATTTTACTGTGTTATTTGTATTTCCATTCATTTTATTATTAATTTTGTTTGATATTTCATTTATGGAAAAATGTCATAACTGTCATTAATAAAATCATAGAAATTAAATTAAAGTTTAGCAGTAGTTAAATTTCATAAGATGATACTGTTACTTGTAGGTACCCTTCTCAGTTGAAATTGAAAACTCAAATTAACTTCTCCATACGTGTTTCGCAAAAAAGTAAAGGGCTTAACAGCGGAGAACAATGCTGAACTCAAATAATGCAACTAAATTGTATTCTGGTTGGTCTTCCGTACTTGATAATTACTGTCCGACTATAAACACAAAAATTACATTTCTTAATTACCATGGCTAATCTGATTGGTCCAAATTATACAATTTTCAAAGCGCTAGACAATGACAATCTCACACGGACATTTTGAAAGGTTGATGTTGCTTTTTAACTAATGTTAAAATATTTTTTTTTAATTCAATTTAAAAATTTTAAAAATCTTTTAAAATTAAAGAAATAAGAAATAATTGTATTAAAAATTCAATTTTCATTGAAAAAAAATTTTTGCTTTCAGAAAATATTGTCCATATTCATAAAAAAAATAAAAACAAATAAAAGCATTTGAAACTAAATAATATATTTGTTTTATTGAGTTTTGTATGTTACAATTCACAGCTGATTTTCAGGTACGTTGGCCAAAAAAAAAAAAAAAAAAAAAAAAAACATGATTTGCATTCTTCAAAGCCTTGTGCTTTTTAACTATTGTAATCACTAAAACCGATGGTTCGAATTTCTAGAGTTTTTCATAAAATTAGTTATGGGGGTGTTAATAAATATAAAAAAAAATATTTCTGCCATGACTTTAATAAAAAAAATATTTTATAATAATTTCGATCATCTGTGAATACTTTCTGAAAGTTTCAATAACATCTGACAATTATTTTTTTTTTGCAAGATTTTCCAAATTAATGTGTAAAATACAAAAAAAAAACGCGCTAAAAATTATCTATGTTATTTACTACCCCTTGTTGCGACAAAAGAAAAACAAGGTTTTTTAAATCAAAATTTAGAATATTCTAAAAAGATGGAAAAAATTTTAAAAATAATTAAAAAAAATTTAGTCTATCCTCTTCATAAAAAAATTTGTTTTCGAAAAATTTTGTTTTTTTAAAGACTATACTCTATGTTTTAGGTGATTCCGTGGATGACTTAGGTTTTAAAAACCAGTTTGTTTGTTTGTGTGTGTGTGTGTGTGTGTGTGTGTGTGTGTGTGTGTGTGTGTGTGTGTGTGTGTGTGTGTGTTGTGTGTGTGTGTTCCTTTATATATGGGATCGGATTTCTTACATTTTTCAGCCGATAAAACAAAAACATCCACTTTTTTTGGCAGGTAGTATTTCTTATTGTCTTGCACACTTTTTTTTTTTTTTTTACATTCAGAATGCTTTAAAAATTCCATTTACAAGACAATTGTTTATAATAAAATTCTAATTCTATTCAATCGGGGACTCATCATAACGATATTGAAAAACAATGTTTTTTTGTTTGAGTTTGACCAATTCGTAAAAAAAAAAAAAAAAACCTAAGACATGCGTGTCCGTCAACCTAAACAATAATCTAACGATCTCTACTGATTGTACGAATCGAAAAATCGGATAATTCTTTTATCATTAGGAAAGATAATTCCACGTACTTTAGGCCGTTTTACAATTCCCATTGCAATTTGTTACAAGGCAGATCAATAAGGCATTGGTTCTATTTGAAATTAATTCAATATTTAAAAGAAAGTATTAAGAAATAATTTAAAAAATGCCGACGTAAGAAATCTGATAGACAAAAAAAAATAATATTCGAAGATGATAATTATTAAGTAAAGAACACAGTACTTGTAATAAATTAATAAACCCAAATAAAGTTAATATTTTTTGTATTAGAAACAACGAGTGGAAAATATATTCAAATCAGAATTCTAATTATGAATCACTACAAGCAAAATATGCAGTTTTTTTTACTGTATTCAATAAGTAAAAATCATAAATTGTAAAAGATTACAGAGAAAGGCTACCTACATTTTTCAACCGATTTCAACAAAACTTCAATTTTTTTTTTTGGTAGTGTTTCTTATTGTCTTGCACATTTTTTTCTTTATTTTTACATTCAGAATGCTTTAAAAATTCCATTTACAAAACAATTGTTTATAATAAAATTCTATTCACCAATCGATAGACTCATAACGATTGTAAACAATGTTTTTGTTTGACTTTGGGTTTGACCAATTCGTAAAAAAAAAATAATAATAATTAAGACATGCGTGTCCATCAACCTTAAACAATAATCTTTGTCAATTTTATTTTTCAGTCTTTATGATGGTCGATACTTGATCTATCTCTTACTGTTACATCCCCGGGCAACGCCGGGCTCTACTGCTAGTATTAAGTAAACTATTGAATAATAAGGCGCAGAGGATTAAAACTTTTAATACTATTCAAAAGTTTTATTCTTGATTATCTTATTTATGATTATCTTATTTCACATATAACCTCATGTTTCATGCGTTTTTAATCATTTCACCCCCGAGAAAGAAGATAAAGCCACTAAGACGCAAAGTGTAACATTGTAAGTAACATTTTATTGAGGAAGGGATAATAATTTAAAAAAATCATGAGTCAATGAGACAGAAGGTGACAATTGAGATTACATGTTCATATTTGAAGATCGTAGTTGATAGGAAAACAAGGGGAGACGTTTTAACATTTTCCAATGAAATACGACAGACATACTTATGTTACCATGCTAAAATTCTTTGAAACAAATTCAAAATCTTTTGTGCTGGTTTTCGATTGTCTTAGAAGATTTAGTTATGCAATAAAGTTTTGTCCCTTCCATGTTTTCATTTCATACCGTAATGACGTATTTCGGAAATATTTTAAAAGAAGGGAAAGAAAAGCCGACGCAAAAATAAGTCATTAGTATTCTGTCTTATGGATTTGTAAACGTAAACTCTTAATTTGAAATCTGCTTGCACTAATGCAATGACTGAAATTACTACGACGGCATAAAAAGAAAGAGCAGAGAAAGGAAAATTCGAACTACTTTTATCGTTAACGAGGAGACGCTATATATTATTTTAATTGCAAACAATAAAGTAGAAATTCAATCAAACAAGTTTTGGATTTTCTCCTTTAAGAAAAGACGAAAATTTCGATGCAACTGTTTCGCATATAGCTATGACAAAAGCGCTGAGGAAAGAAGCAAATGAATCACTTTTGTATGTCCATTTTAAGACGGTTTCAGAAAATAATGGTAACACACGTAAGTAAGTCTTCTCTTTTGTTGATTCTTGATTTAGAAAGAAGCTGAATAGGAGTGCTTGGCTATATTTACAAATATTTTTCACCTGTCAAGTTATTCATTATCTATTAGTTCATCACAGTATCTTTGTATATAATGAAATCATTCTCTCAAGTTCCCTAGATGAAATTTACGTGTACACATCTCTTTAGTCTTCTGTTTGGTTTTCAATTTGTAACCTGATGTTTCTAAACCTAGCTATCACACTGTAGCTGGCACACACCATAGATAATGGATAGCTTTTTTAATCATTTCATCACAAGCTAGCAAATAAAACAATTAAGGTGTTGTGACTATGAGAGAATATGAGAAAAAAGAAAACACTATTAAGGAGAGAGAGAGAGAGAGAGAGAGAGAGAGAGAAAGAGCAGTAAAAATCATTAATTGAAAAGAACTAAGGTAACGATATACAATGAATTTAATTTTCTGAAGTTCAAAGGTAAGTGCGAAGCAAGAAGCGGGAAGTGAGTTCTACAAACATGAAGTGTGATAGAAGAAATTGTTAGCATAGAATTTACGGTTACATCTAGCCATTTAAATTGTAAGATGATGAGACCTAGCCGACAATCTGGTACTGCGCTTAAATTCATAAATTCTAAGTACAAAAAAGGATAGTTAATCGGAACAATTATGATGGAAATAGTTATATTAAAGACGCAGGGCAGCTAAAATGACTGAACCTGAGATATCATGTCAGGACCAATAAACATTGCAGATTCTTTGTATTTCCTCAAGATTACACAATGTTTTTTTTTTTTTTAATATGACCATTGACTGATAAGATCCATGAAATCATATGATAAATAGAAAAACTGAATAGAAAAACTGAATAGTAAAACTGGATATTATCAATATTTTAGTTGATATATCCTACATTACTTTGCATGCGGACGAATATGAAGACAATCAGATTTCAGATAATTACATAGATAGACAGTAAAGCAGAAATCTGTTGGCTTAAAATATTAACTGGGCATGGTAAAATATAATTTAGAACAAGGTCAAGAGATAGCAACGTAGAATAAATGTTCAACTTATTACAATGTAGGATTAATGTGGGGACCTCCACAAAAACAGGATACATAAGCATTAAAATGAATTTTTGCAAATGGAAAATCTTTCTTGAAATTTTTATTTTAGTTTTAATTTCAATCTAATAGATTAAATTTAATATTGCCAATGAGCAAAATAATTCGCTGTATTTCAAAAACTAGACTAAATTGACTGGAAAGAATATATTCATTTATTTATTTTGCAGAAATAACTGATTAGCACCCTTTTTAGTCGTCTTTCATCGCAATGTAATTCATTTAATTGAAAACCCTTCTAAAAATTTTTTTTTTTTCTGAAACTTTATTCGATGAACATTAGCCGATTTAAAGTATAATTAATCTGACTGAAACAAATATTATTTACTTTAAGTGTAAAATATCGCAGAGATGCATTTTTTAACTAGACACTAGCTCTGTTTTTAACCTACGGTAGCTGTGTTGGCTTGTTTGACCACGTGACGACATATCTAATTTTGTTCTACAAAGATATCAGTATAATATAATTGAAGAAAATCATATGAGCGGCTCGCTTATTTGATTTTTAAGGTTTCAGTAATCTTAAAAATCCAAGAAAATATTGGCCGTAATCTAATGTTATATTTCAATTTTAGAAATTTTGGATTAAATTTACTATAGTCATTGACCTTATTTTCTGATAATATCATGCATGGTCGCCTGTACTTACAAAACAGTACGTTTGTACACAAATAAAAAAAATTAAAAATTATTTTACAGATTTTGTTGCTTCATGATTTATATTAAGCTCAACCATTTATGATTAACAAATATAGTTTTCAATTAATAATAATATCATCAAAAATGCTGAAAATAATACAGGATTAAAACTTAATAAATTTCTCCAATTAAAATTTAAAAAAATGAAAAACAATTCTTGTAAATTTTCATTATTCATTGAAAGACAGTTTTTCTTGAGACAATAGTCTTCTTAATATATTTTATTTATAAAAGCAATTAACCGTTTTTCTAATTAAATAATGTCATAGATTTATTGCATTTTTTTATTTTACGGTTCAAAGCATTTTGTAAATAGTTGTTCAGTTTGACAAAAAATAATTTGATGATTTAAATTTTTGACGAATATAACTACGTAGATCGTAGAATTTGAATTTCTCAAAATTTCATAAAAGTAAGTGGGGGTAACAGATGTAAAAAATGTTTTCCTAAGATTTTCTAAAAATAATATAATTCATTTGTGAATAACTCCTGAAAAGTTCATTCAAATCTGAGAATAATTTGATTTTTGCAAAATTCTAAAAATAATGTTTTTTACCGCAAAAAAATGTCCTATAGCAATGTTTAGCCCACCTCTGACGGAAAGAAAAGCAAGATTTTTAGACAAAGTTTGAACATGCTAAAATGATTAAACAATTTTATAAAGTAATAAAGAAAAATACTTTCCTCTTACTAATAATATAAACATTTTGACGGTAAAACGTTGCTGTAATAAGTTTGGGGACTTCTTCATCATGTTATGCTGTATTTTAGAAAATCTTTGGAGGTACCTAGATTAATGCGATACATGCTTGTGAAGCACCGGGTTACAACAGGTGTTGTGATGCAAACAGTGCATAGAATTCAAAGCAGATCTGTAGGCTGTTTTCTATCTAGTGATTTCTGAGACACCATTCTTCGTGTCGCAAATCCGGCTTACCTTAGCGTTAAGTCGTCTAAGATTTTATCGATTGCTGGGACATTTTTTAGAGAGTGACATATGTTTCTGAACTAGGTTCAGGTCCAAGGCTTGAACATACAGACTTGAAGTGTTTCGGTTTTTTTTTTATGTTGCATAGAGGAAGGTTCGCATGCTGGTATCGCCGCGATAGATTAGAGTTGATAAGGTTTATTTCAATGAAATCCATGTTGCGACTAGCAAGTTCGAAAGGTTGTTTCCCTTTAGTCTCATTTGATGTTTTTCTTGTACAACTGTTTGGTCGTGGTAATCCAATTAGGATAAATGGTAATCATAATGGTAATATTAACCGTTTCCCTACAAACAAACATTTAGCTTTCATTGACCAAACAGCTTGTACGTTTTTCGTTTGAAATTTATAAAAATCTTTTTCTTAAAACAATTTTTCAGGAAACGAGGTTTCTCAGTTCCATTCTAACCTTTTATTTGAAATAGTGTGTCAACATATTGATTATTTTATTAGTTTTTCTTCGAGTTAAATGAGCTATCCATTTTTGTCGTTTCCGCTGTTGGTAGTCATAAAATGATGTGGTTTCTGTTATTTATCATCTTAAAAAAGTTTCTAAGTTTAGAGTACACTAACGTAACTTATTTTCTGTACGGTAGTTGCAGCGTACACAGCAGATTAAAATTAAAAGTTGTTCTCCATGACAAAGCAATCCCGGGTATCACAAGAATATCACCGGAAAAAAAAAATTAGGACTCAGTTTACCGGCTCTATCCCACACACCACATTCAGCTGGTCTTGCACCAAATAATTATTATCTTTTCTGATTGTGCAAAACTGTTTAAGGGTGAAAGTTTTCGCTAAAGAAAGCCAAATTCTAGGGTACGTCGAGAAATTTTCACATCAAAACCTGTCGAATTTTACCTAAAAGATATCATCGAGCTTTGTAGTAACTGACAACAATCCACTGAAAAATAATGGCGACTACATACTTGAATAAAATACAATTGTTATTTAGCTTTTTGAAAAATAATTACAATAGAAACGGAATTTTTTATGAAACAACCTTGTATATATCTCGCGAGCAAATGTTTTTCAGAGGCTTGCTAAGGCACTTTTCCAGAATCAACAAGTATGGCTCTAATTTTTACTCATCTTGTATATACGGCAATTTTCATAAAGATACTTTTTACTTTTAGCATTATAAAAAATAAATTAAATTTTTTATCGGATTTCGCCTGCATCGAAAATCGTTAGTTGTCATTTCAACAATAACTATAAAATATGATGCGTTGCTCAATATTTCAAAACTTCAATCAGTTGGCAGTGCTCATAGAATATCAATAAACTTTCAGAAGATTTGTCGAAAAAAAAAAGTTGGGGCATTACTCATTGATCGATTTCCCATACATGTGTCCAAGCGTTATTAAACGACAGTTCTAAGCTGCTACGAGAAATATGTTATACTGTATTTTCTAATGTCGCATTTGACCAAAATGTCGTCCTTTTTGAAGAATACAAAAAAAAAAAAAAAAATAAAAATAAATAAATAAAATAAATTAAATAAGAAAATGTTGCTTAAATCATTAACTATTCATGGAGGATGGCGGATCTGCCTTCAAAGTTCTTAAGTTCCGAAACATTAATCACAGCAAGCGTTATCTTTTCTGCATGTCGACTTCTTTGTCTTTTCGCTCATTGGTTGTTGCTTCAACTTTTGACTCTCATCATGACGCAATAGACACAAATGACAAATTCGTCAATACGAGGCACGAGTTCATTTCTATTTTTTTTTTATTCTTCTTTTGAATAGAAGTCAAATCGTTTTTTAAGTACTTTATAGCTTTACTTTTTTTTCTTTCTGAAACGCTATCGTTTTCTATCAACAAGCATTGATTTTTTTTTATAATACTGGTGCGTTAGTGGCGTTTTAAATGGTAGTGCGTTTGATGTTTCAAAAGATTTGAATTCGGCTCTAGCATTGTTCGTTTTTATTTATTTATTGGTGCTTACTGTACTTTTTTTTTATTTTTGACAGAGGCCTTTTATTTTTCATCTGTAATCTTGCCGATAAGCAGATGGCATGTGTTCCACTAGAACAACTGCCATGTAATCATTTAATGTTTTATTCACCGATTCGAATTTGACTATTTATTTACAGGCAACTAATTTTACACAAGCGACATATATTTATATACTGATTTTAATTATTTAAAAACATAGGAATCTAAGTGCCAGCAATGATGAATTCTTTAGCAAAATATATGAGCTCTATGTTGGGATGAAATAGGAATAGATCTGACAAACGCATACATGATAAAATTGGTTGTAGCTTCTGTAATGTCCTTTTTGAAATATTGGTTAAAGTGATGGAAAATCTAAAAAAAATGGTGATATACCGGAAGACTTAAACAGACATATTTTCAAAGAACTGCCTAAGTAACCCGGTTGAAACGAATGTGAACTCTATCAGAGTTAAAGGTCAAAACCATATAACAAAACTTATCCGAATTCTAAGAAATGGAACACACAGCTGAAAGGAACGGGGAATAAGAAAGGAATAGTGTGGTTTCGTCAAAGACACAGGAACAAGGAAATTGGTATTTGTTTGTTTCTGCTGTAAGCTTTATTCATCATATTGAGGATCATAATAATAAAACGCATTCCCATCTCACATCCCTTTTTATTTTTAATATCAGCAGAAGTCATTTTATATCCATATGTAGGCGGTTGGCTGTCAGTATTCGTTCATGATTATTCTAATATCCTTACCAAATATATCAAGGTTGTTGTACAGTTCGAAGAGATATTTGTGGCGTAATTTATCGAACGTCTTTGCGTAATCTATAAAACACAGGTACACGTCCTTCTGTATTTGTGTTGTTCTTTCTGATAACATTCTGTAATGACTTCTGAGATATGAAAAAATTGAAAGGAGTGTGAGACAGGAATGTACCTTCTCACCGGACATATTTAACCTATACAGGGAGGCGATTCTGAGAGAATTAGATGTCTTAGCAGGATTCATTATTGGCAGCCACAATCTTGACAACATAAGATATGCGGATGACACAGTGTTGATAGCAAACATGGAAAGAAAATTACAAAAGCTCGTACAGAAGGTAGTGAAGGAAAGCGAGAAGAAAGGACTAAACATCAACTTAAACAAGACAGAATGCATGGTTGTTAGCAAAAGGATGAACCAAATGCGTGAATTACAAATTGGAGTTATTTACGTTATTTACATTAGTCGGACTGTTATCAGCATCTTTATTACCATATTCACGACGTTTCGGCCGTTGTACGTTTCAGCCTTCTTCAGTTGAATGGAATTTAGAACTGAACTATTTATTTCGTTCACATTTCGAACTGAACCCTTTATTCCGTCCACATTTCGTAAATAATGTAAATATTTACAATACCTCAGCTCAGGAATGCAGACAGATACAAATCGGAGATACCAAATGCAGACAAATACAACAATTTAAATATCTGGAAAGAGTTTTAAGAGAGGGCGGAACGTGCGACATTGAAATCCGAAGGCGCATTGGGAAGGCCAAAGATGCATTTCAAAAACTAAGCAGAGTATTAAGAAACAGAAAAACTTCGATAGAAACTAGGAAAAGTGTACTAAACTGTTACATGATATCTTTCCTCCTGTATGGAAGTGAGTGCCGGACAATCGCCTCAAAGATGAAGAAGTGACTTGAAGCCACAAGAATGTGATTCTACAGAACGATGCTGAGGATAAAATGTACTGAACATGTGACGAACAATGAAAATAGAAACAAAAAGGAAATTTATATTTAAAATCAGGCTGTGACAGTTGAAATTTCTAGGGCACATAAGGAAGAAAGAGGGCTTGGAAAATGTGATACACACAAGACAGATTGAAGGCAAGAAGGACAAAGGAAAACAATGCATAACATGCATAACGAGCTTGAATAAATCGATGGCAGGACAGAATTTAGGAGAAATAACAAAAAGACAAAATTTATTAAGAACAGGAAGTTGTGGAAAGACATGATCACCTACATCCGGCGTATAAAGAATACCATATTTTGTATTATTTGACAAATAAATATTAATAAAATTTCTTATATAATGAAGCGATATCATCTTATTTTACTTTGAGTAAGTGGGTCATTATGGCTCTTCAGATTCCGGCATTGTATAGCTCTCTGTCATGTGACTTTCTATCATATTACTCTCTCTCATGTTACTCTCTCGCATGTTACTATCTCTCATGTTACTTTCTTTATCATCACTCTCATTCTCTGCTTTGCCTCCCATTAAATCGTTAGGTGTTTCCTGTGTTTTTTTTTATCTCTGCTTCTCTCATCACTAGGTTTAGTTTACGTTAAATTCTTCAAATGCTCCTTTCTCATTATGTTTGCCAGAAATGTCAATTCTTTCTGATTGTAAGTGTCGTTTTCATCTGGATTTTCATTAAAGCTTCTATCTGGAGAAAAGTTTATCCATGACTTCGTCCTATTTTCATCTGGAAGTAACTTGTCCAATGTTTACTTGCATAGAAGGATAACCGGTATGAATGGTCACTACTCCTTTTCTTGTTTCTAACAATATTTTCCTGTCTTGATATCTTGTTTCGATATCAGAATGCATATTTCGCTATTCTAACAAGTCTTTGTATATCCGGGTTGTTATTTTAAGACAACGCACAGATGTGTAAACTTGAAATCGATATATCAGAGATTCCATAAGTTGAAAGGAAAGGCATTATCAAAAAAGGGGCAATTAATCTTATTTACAATTGTAAAAATAATTGTTTGGTAATGTAGAAGCTTTGAACCGTTATATCTTAGAAATTATTAAAGATATATTACTGGAATTCCTCAATATTTTTATAACGCTAGTTGACTGTACATTGAGCAATAAGAATGTATGATCACTCTCCAGGCATAACAGAAAAATTATGATGAAATTGATCATAAACGAAAATGACATTATTCACCATTAATTAATCATAGCTAAGGATCGGAAGATCATGAAGGATTGAAATTAATATATATATATATATATATATATATATATATATATATATATATATATATATATATATATTATTGGTAAATATACATACATATACAAAATATATAAATACCCATACATGTATATTTTTTGAATAAAAATTGCACGAGGAAGAATCCAGGTAGAACTCAATGTCCAAGACAGAGTAAGGATATAATAAAAAGGCTTAAACACTAATATTCCATGGTCATAATTTATTCCATTGGAATCGTAAATTTTATTATATATATATATATATATATATATATATATATATGTGTGTGTGTGTGTGTGTGTGTGTGTGTGTGTTATTCCAAGTTAATGTTCCAACTGATTCAGAATGATTTTAGCCCTCTTTAACATTCTAACCTTCTGTCCTGGAGTAACAAGTTGCCTCACAAGTTTCACGTACGATTTCATTTTCATGTCTTTTTTACAGCTCCTTGGACTGTCTTAGCTGAAACACACCTCTCACGTGTTAAACGTCTTCTGAATTAAGATGGATCTTTTCTAATTGATGTGTTTATATCTAAGTTGGAATGATGATCTCTCTCTTCTTGTTGTGACCTCCTGATTCAGTTTTCCTTTTTTTATACTTATTCGCCATTCTCTTGATGGTTCTTGAATGGACTTTGAAGATGGAAGCCAAATTATGAATGTTGGTACGAATGCTGAAGATCTGAATGATTTGTTCCTCTCAACATTTTATAAATTATGAATATATTTTTCCCCTCTATCTCTATATATATATTTATTTCTCTCTTTATATATATATATATATATATATATATATATATATATATATATATATATATAACTATTAGTCCTGAGCTGACATTTTTCCTTCAGTCATTTTCCCACCGATGTAACTGAAAGTCCCTATGCCTTTTCTATAAATGCTTTCATGGCATTTGTTCTGATAATCTTTCCTATATGTTACCTAGACTTTATGAATTTAAGCGCAGTACTAGATTGGCGGCTAGGTCTCATCCTTATACATGTGAAATCGCTTGATATGACCGTAACTTCTACGCTAATAATTTTTCTATCGCACTTCTCGGTTGTGGAACTCTCTTTCAGCTTCTTGCTTCCCAGTCAACATCGATCTTCAAAAATTTAAATGTAATGTCAATCGTTATCTTCTGGTTTCTTTATTCCTGTTTTTTTTTATTGTTCGCGCTACTTAATATTTTTATTCTCATATTCACTAACACACATTAACACCTTGCGTCTTAGTGACTGTATTACCTTGCTTGGTATGAAATGATTTTAAAAATGTTTGTCCGCGCGTAGAAACATTGTAGCGAATTTTGTGCGCACGCATATGTCAGTATATTTAAAACTTGACTCTCTGCAATAAGAATTATGTACTTGTTTCAACAGACGTCAGTTGACACCCCATAAACACACTCAACAAAGCGTGTACAGGCACATTTATACGCACAAATATGTACCAAAAATCATGTTATAATAAAACATATATCTGCACACAGATGAAAATAAATGATAAGGAGAGAGAGAGAATTAATAGCTCTTTTGCTTTCACACACGTCCCTATATTCACCTCTCTATATCAGTTTATTAGATTTCTACATATGACAAAGCATGTCAAAGTTTTTATGGAGAGAGAAGATGATTGAATATTTTTTATCGGTGGGTCTTGGCTTTATGCCTGTATCTAAATGTGCAAAACCAAAAATAATATTTATAAATTAGGCTGAACAGTAGTTAGATGAGTGCATCATACGAAAATCGACTTTGCACTTCAAAAAGGTTATATAAGATGGAAAAAAAAGGAATTATTCTACTTGCTGTCACGTAATCCATTTCTATCATAAACGAGAGTCTCGCCCTCTACGATATTCTAAAGGCGCGATATGTTGAGAGTTGTGTTTTAAATGTTTTCTTTTTCTTGATTTTCTTTTTGCTTAAGTTGCTA
Source organism: Acanthosepion pharaonis (assembly GCA_903632075.3). NCBI lineage: Eukaryota > Metazoa > Mollusca > Cephalopoda > Sepiida > Sepiidae > Acanthosepion > Acanthosepion pharaonis. Next base: position 83,894 of record CAHIKZ030001790.1, on the reverse strand, counting down.
CATTACGAATTACATTTGACCATATTCCGCCAGATTTGGCAATGATAGAAATAAATTTAGGAGATCAGCACCTCACGACAGATGAACATATAGACGTGCATACACGTCCGAGCGCGCTCATAGAGAAAAAAGATGTAGAACGTTCTTAACCAAAATTCTGTCTGTGAGGTCGCTTTCTTTATCAAGCAATATATGTCTCTCGCATTCAGCATTGTTGATATTACTTAATTCCCTTGGTTATCCTTCTCTGTTTAATTTTTATAATGTGGCTACTCTTTAATTCTTTTTTTTAATTTTACGTCTTTGTTTTTCCGTTAGTCACCAGTGCATGTGGTTATTTAGGTTTAAATATTAATTTACTGTAACATATTCTCTCGGGAAAATGAAGTCTCGTTGTTTTTATCTAAATCCCATTCAACACGGCTGGATTCCAAAATATGATGAGCGTATGTAAATATAAAAGTGAATATTGATGTCAACACTCAGAGTCAACAAACTGTTTCATGCTAGACACAATTATCAGGCCTAATGTTTGCGTCTAGCATGAAACAGTCTGACGTCTCTGAGTGATGACTTCCATATTCACTTATATATATATATATATATATATATATATATGTGTGTGTGTGTGTGTATTTATTATATATATATGTGTATTTATTATATATATATATGTGCATTTATTAATATATATATATATTCTTTATGTGCATTTATTAATATATATATATATGTATATGTGCATTTATTTATATATATATATATATATATATATAGGTATGTTCATGTATTAATATATATATATATATATATGTAGGTTTATGTGCATTTATTAATATATATATATATATATATATTTATATATATATATATATATATATATATATATATATATATATATATCAATGAGTCATCCTTTATATATATATAGTCTATATATATCAATGAGTCTAAAGCATCCTCAACAGAATGCAGAAAGAACTGGACGGCCGTTTCGTTTTATCTGGGACTCATCAACAGTGCAGGTCCGGGTTCGATTCTCGTTAGTGGATGCGCACTGCTGATGAGTCCCAGATAGGATGAAACGGCCGTCCAGTGCTTTCTCCATTCTGTTGAGGATGCTTCTAGACTCATTTCTATAAGCCTAAATCCCCAAAATGAATTATATATATATATATATATATATATATATATATATATATATATATATAAAATAATAATGGACTCTCCCGTCGGTTTCGACGTATGAGGATCTGACAGCTTAGTTGATTCAGTTAGGAAATTTTGTGCTATAATCTTAAGTGGCATTTAAGACCCGCTAGTGATTTACAAAGGAGGCCACATATGAAGCAAGAGTGGGGATTGTGAGATGGGATCGCTTTTAGATTGGCTGACCTTTTAGTTCTTGCTCTCGCCACTTAAAGATGATTCAGTCAAGCAGGTTGAAAATTGCTGAGTCCACTAAAACACGTATATATCTCCATTCTCCACGCTCCTATGTTTGGTGTGCTACTCATGTTTCGTTGGTTATCCAACTCGCGTGCAAAAGATAAAAGTTAATTTTTATTTAAAAGTATACAGATGCTCGTAGAATGGACGCTGATTCACAGTACTAAATTAAAATAGGACAAAAATAGTACCAAATCTATGCTGGGGTTTAAGTGCAGGAATGAGGTGTAGGTGTGAGACAATAATAAAAAAGAATGACGAAAAAGAGGGAATTGAAGTACGTTTAAAATTTAAAATTCGAACGGAAAAATTTTACGACTGAATAGTGGGCTCGATCCTCACTGGGTTACCCATACATTTGGCATTGTGCGACATCTAAGCTACACTTAGAAAATCATTATATATTCAAGCGTCGAGATAAAAACAAATTTAGAATTCCCTAAAAACATTGACTTGGGGTGACGTACACTTGAAATGTTGATTGTTATTCTATATAGGTACAAACATATATTTGTACCTGCATTCATATGTATATATGTGTATAAGTAGTTATATGACTTGTCTCACATTTTTATATATTGGTCTGTAGATATGTTTAATTATTTATGTGATTATCGTTTTCATGCCTACATCATTTTTTATTTTTAATTTTTATTTAATATTTAATATATTTATATTTTACTAGTATTAATTGTATTATTTTTTATCTTTATCAAATTTTAATCTTTTGAATGTGTTTATAATAATTATCCAAATATATTATTTTTATTTATGTTTTATTTATTTAATTTATTTTCTTATATTTTTTTATTCATGTTGGGTATTATTATTATCATTATTATTATTAATTTAAAATAATGACGATTGTATTATATGATAATGATAGCCGTCTAAACTAACATGACTTTATGAAACGCATTTTTGCAACTAGTTTTTCTTCCTATTTCTCTAACTCCCCTTACCCGGTATATTAACTTGTTCAAACCTTTTAAGTAAATTTTTCTAGGTCAATCTCTTTAATTTTGTTGTAGTCTCAACATTTCTTTTTTACTTCTTTCCTTTCTTTTCTTTCTTTCTCTCCCCCCCTCTCTCTCTCACTTTTATTTTTTCTTCTCTTAATTTTAAAACTATTTTCTTATTATTTTTTTTCATTTTCTTTTTCTTCATTTTTCTTTTTCTTTTTTTCTCTCTTTTTTGTCTTTCTCCTTTTTATCCGTGTATATCTGCGTGGGTGGATTGATTCCATTTCTTAAATATATTCAGTCTGAAGAGATGAATATAACAATATTCATGAAATAAATTATAATCGATATGAATTTTTAAGATGTTTTCTTAATTTGTAATTATATTGCGTTGTAACTTACATTGAGTTCTCATTGGATTAATGTCTTCCCTGGAATAATCCCTACCAATTATAAATTGGTATTATTTATAATTTTTCCTTATATCCATAAGTTATGCTCTCTTTGGAATATTCTTTTTCGATTACTTTAATTATCTACGTTTTTACCACCAAATTGATAAATTCGCCCCAGACTATTCCCTAAAAAAACATTCTATATCCTTCCTTATCTTCTCTTACTCTACAATTCACAGATAAAATAATTCACATTATAAAAATATTATGATGGAAAAAGGAAAAATATAGTTTAAATTTCAAAATACTCCACTAAATAATACACTTCTACATCCTTTCGAAGCTGACATGTTTATCTTATTTTTTTAAATTACCTTTACACAACAATCTAGCCAAGTGCAATATAAATTAAACAAAGATATTAAAAATATCAGAAATTCCAAAATGTGGATTAAAGCCGATAAATCTAGAAATATTTACAACATCGAACCCAACGAACTACCAGAAACCCCTCCTCAATAAAATCACTAATACTTATGAAAACGGCAACAATAATACTATTTATTTAATTAACAAAGATGCTGCCTATTTTGCTAATAAATTTGATATTGCAGACAGAATGAAGAAAACTTATATAAAGAATGCATATTTACTTTTTTTAAAAAACACAAAACCAATTTCGACAATAATCTATAATCACGATTAATTAATCCTTCCAAAACTGAATAAGGCTTAATTTAAAAATATATATATTTAGTTAAAAAATATAGTTACAAAATGATCCAGACTGTACTAGGAACCTAATATAATAATATTTGGAAATATTCTTCGGCTATTATAAAATGGTTCCAGAGTTTTGAAAATAAAAAATAAGGCCACTTTTATCCAATTCGACATTATAAAATTCTATCTGTCCATTTCAAAAGATGTATTAATAAAATGTTTAAATTTTACTAAAAGCTATATAATCATTACAGATGATGAATTCGAAGTTATATTACCTTATAGACAATTTTTACTATTATATAACATTTCTAATTTGGTAAAAATTCTTGATGATAATTTTCACATTGGGGGCACATGTCTCCACTCAAATTGCAGATTCAGTAAGCAGCTATATATTAGACACTCTTAGAAGATTATTGGCCTTAAACAAGTAGGTCGTTATTGAGATGTTGGACTTATTTTCATCCAGGATCTTAATGGTCCAATATATTCTAGAATACAGAAAAGATTATAGGGGATTTCCATTTCCTGGGTTTAAAAATTGAAATCTCATCTAACCTTAAAATAGTTCATTTCTTATATATCACTTTCAACCTCATTAACAACATATTTAAGCCATTTCACTAAGACAATCTCTTATTTACATTAATGTCAATTCCAATCACCCAAACGCAATAATTAGAGAAAATCCCTGACACTGTAAACACTTGAATTAATAGATTATCGTCTAACAAATAATCTTCAATGAGAATAAAATAATTTAAAACGAAGCCCAACTATAAGAGTAATTCCAAACAAAATTGGTTTATCAAGAATCTTTGAAAAACAATAAACCTATTAGAACTAAAAAGAGAAAAAGAAAAACAATGTTTAACCCACCCTTCTGCTAAATGTCTAATGTAAATATTGGCAAAGAGTTTCTAAATTTAAGTGACAACCATTTTAATCACAACAACCCTCCACAAAAAAAAAAAACAATTGAAAAGAAAAACTCTAAAACTTAGTTATTCCTGCATTAAAAAAACATACATAATATTATTGACTCACATAACCACCAAATATTAAAAACTTTTTATAAAGGCAACATACCAGAAAACGATTTCTTTTGTAATTGTAGACCCAGAAGCTGCTGCCCAGTTGGTCGTATCTGTAATTCGGAAAATGTGGTATACCAAGCTACCATTTTTCCAAAAGAAAATATTAATAATAAAAAAAGTATACATCGGAATATCCGCTAGGAACTGGAAACAGAGACTCAACCATCACCTCGATTCCTTCTCCAATACTTCCTTAAGACACAAAACTGCTCTGTCTAAACTATATTCGAGATTTAAAGATTGAGACTTCACACGAAATATGAAATGGGATACCATTTGTCAGTCTCAAACTTCCAACAACCTCCGGAACAGATGCGATCTATGCATACAGGCAAAAATACATTTAATTAAATGTAAAAATGCGGACCAATTGTTGAATCAAGGAAACGAGCCAATTTTCAAGTTTCGTCATAAAAACAAATTTAGAATTCCCTAAAACCTTTACTTTGGGAGATATACACTTTAAATGTTGATTCTTATTTTTTATAGGTACAAACATATGTGTGTACGTGTATTCATATGTATATATGTGACTATCTAATTTTACGGCTTGTCATACATTTTTATATATAGGACTTTAAATATATTTGTTTATGTGATTACCATTTTGATGTCTACATCAATTTTTTTTTAATATTAATTTTTTTATTTAATATTTTATATGTTTATATTTTACTATTATTAATTGTATTATCTTTATTATTTTTAACTTTATTAATTTTTATATTCTAAATTTCTTTTTTATAATTATCTAAATATATTAATTTTATTTATTAGTTTATTGATTTTTTTATTTATTTAATTTATTATATTATTTCATTTATGTGGGCTATTATCATTATTATTTTAAAAGTTTAAAATGATGATGATTGCATTATGTGATAAGTTTTGCCATCTAAACTGACATAACTTTATAGGTCATATTATTGTAACTAGTTTAACTCCATATCCCTTTCTCTTCCCATTTCTCTATCTTCCCTTACCCGATATATTGAGTTGTTTAGCCTTTGAAAGGAAGTTTTTCTAGGTCATTCTATTTATTTTTGCTATCATTTATTTCTTCATTCTTTCCTTTCTATTCCTTCTCTCTCTTCCTTTTTTTTTCTCTTAATTTTCAAACTTTTTTCTTATTATTTTTCTTCTTCATTTTTCTTTTTTTCTTTTTTCTCACTTTTTTGCCTTTCTCCATTTTATCCGTGTCTTCCATTTCTTAAAATATTCGGTCTGAAGAGATGAATAATATTCATGTATAAATTATTGCCGATATGGATTTTTAAGGTGTTTTCTTAGTTTATTATATATATATATATATATATATATATATATATATATAATAAAAAGTTGAAAGATAAGCCGATTACGCTACCTTGGTTTCAATATTTCAGTATCCTTAAAATGAATAAGCCCACCACGTGCGGTTTAGTAGAAGGTGAAAAGTGTATTGGATATGAGTCGGTGACAGATTAAATGAAATATAAATATTTTCTTTTCATCTCACTTCATATGAAATCAAAAGGAACTTTTTAGTATGTATACAACAGGTCATAATTTCCAATCTCTGATTCAAGTATTTCTGGTCTGGAAAAATTATTATAGCTAATTTTTCTTATTGACAAAGTTTACAGATATTGCTAAGATTGCTTTTGTTTTTGTCAGAGAAGTCCAACACTTATCTGACAAATATTTATTAAATTTTTTGTAGGCAAATGGTGCAGTACGTCAGATCAAATTACGGTTTCCGTATAAGAATACAGATTCAATTCCCGTCGGAGGACACATAATTTCTACGAAATTTCTCGAACATTCAGGCAGGTAAATTTAATTAATATTATTTAAAAAACAAACAGACCATTTACTTAAATAAATTGTATTTATAAAGATAACGTATCAACAGAATATATATATATATATATATATATATATATATATATATATATATATAACGAGAGTTCGGAGAATTAGTAAAAGGAGAATAACTGACAAAGGCCACAAGGTATACGAAGCTTTGGATAGCCATTATCCACAATATCCTGTAGAGACGCAGCTTATAGAAGACAGTTTCCTCGTTTACTTTTGTATTGAGAGAGTAACTTAAATAAGATTTATAAAAGTATTATTTAATATATAATCTAATAAACCTAAAGGTGATTATATTATACTTATCAACTTCAATAAGTTTTGACGCGAAAATTGAGTTTTAAGATGACAAGTAGAATTATTGATTGAACGATGACGCACTGCTGCTTTTTGAATGGTTACGTCACTTCATAAGGAGGCTAAAAGCAACATGGAGAATCTAACGCCGAAAATTTCAACTAGTAAAGATGAATGAAAGATGCAATGTATTAAGCATTTTTTTTATGAAAGATAGAAAATGAAATTTATGAATACAAATTAGCAAAATCGAAAAGACCTTAAATTGATTTGAAAAAGCCCAAATGAGAAAATAAAAACTAGAATTGACTCCTTTATCTCGAATGATGTCGATATCGGTAAAGATATAGTCGTTAACACAAGAAATAATAATAAAATTCTAGCTTGCAGACTGAAATCTGAATTTAAAATTAATAGAAACGAAATAGTTCTCAGAAAGAAAACTTGTCTAATAATCTCACAGAGAACATTACCGAATTTCAGTGGAAAAAAAATACAGTTATGAAGTATAGTCAGAGGGACGTAAATGATATTAATACCAAATTGAAAACTATAATTATGGAAGCAGCAGGTAAAACTGACAAAAGAAACAGAAATGGAAATAAGCAAGAATTATTCAATCCAACACTAGAACTAAGAAAATGGAGGAAAAAGATATGTGAAAGAGAAATCTGAAAGTACAGAATGTAACAAAGGAATCAACAATCTGCGAAGGAAAAAAACGAGAAATATGAAAAAAAGATAGAAAATGCTATCAGAAATGACGTATCTGAAAGATGCTTGATCTCTGCAGATGACATTAGTCAGGAACAAATACTTGTGTTAAAAGAAATAAATATTAAGACATTAAAAGCAAGGAAAAAATTGATAAAAATAATCGAATAATTCTAAGCATCCCCACATCGCTTCGAAAATAGATTAAGTAAAATGAGGAAGAAGAAACAAGCAACAGAATATAATAAAAAATTCAATTTACAATCTGCTGACAATGAAAATAAAATTAACTCGGTAGAAAGTACTTCAATATTTAACCAAGACGTGAGCAGGGTATTATTAAAATGTTTGTAAGAGTTATCAAAATTCTTAGATTAGAAAAAGTCCCGTCGCAATTTTATCATGATCATTTTGAGGGTAGGTAAACATGTAATCATTAACATTTAGATTCTAAAGTTATTTCTCTGCAGATTACTTAATATCAAGCTGGGTAAAGGTTCAGTCTTTTACCCTTTTAAAACGAATTCACATCAGACCCATATCAGCCACAATGTTGTACGAATTCGAAAAGCCCTTTTCTTTAGAAAATAAGCAAGAAATATGTATTCTTTATATTACAATCAAGTCTTAATTGTCCGGGTATACCAACGATGATTCGTCGAATTTTTATTGGGAAATATTTCTCTGGAAGACTTCATTCGATATAGACCACCGATTTATGCAATGCGTAGCAGAGGAAAATACTTAGCAAACTGTCCGAGTATTAGCAAAAAGATTCAATACATATCGCGATACGACCATAAAAAGCCTTCCCGAATTCGAAGAAGTGTGACAATTTGGTCAATGTCTATTATTATCTGATTGTTCTTCAGCTTAATCAAAGAGTAGAATGGATACCTTACGTTTTCTGGGAAGAATCTTTATTGGTTATGGAAAATTTGTTCTCTATAGTTATAACCAATAAAAAAAACAATGGTTAGAACTCAGTTAAAAGTAGTTTCTATCCGAAAACGTGGAATACACAGTAAAAATGTTATGGTCTGTCTTTGAATAGATACGAAGAGTGTAGTCTACCATGAAATGCTAAAACAAAACGAAAGAGTTAGTGTGAAATATTGACGTCTATTGGAAGCACTGCACGAAAATGTGCAGAAATAGCGCTTAACATTATTTAGTCTAACGCGTGTTGCTATTGAAGGATATTGTTTATTATGGCAGGAAATATGGAGCTTCTGCTTCATCTTCTATCTCTTGACTTTGTTCCATTTGACTAATACAGTTACAGATCATTGTAACATATTTTGAGGTAAATAGACAATAGATTAAACCTTTACTAAATCTTTTTTTTTATAAAACACAAAAAAAATTACACCTGGGTTTAAATGAAACGATGTTATCAATAAGAATGGGCAAATATAAATTTGGTTAAATATATTCATTAAGAGCAGAGAAGAATTTATTTCTTCTCCTTCTTCAAAGAAGAGAGGAATTTCTATCGAACTTAAAAAATTGAGATAAGTCAAATATGCTTACTTACTTCATTGAGGTAAGTAAAACAATTACTTTTACTTATTACCTAGACAATATCTTTTATCAAATGGCCTGGAAGGGAACAGAGGTAAAAATCAAGTGATGAGTAATTGAAGTATGTACGATTTGTTTAGAGAGTGTACTAATATCAGAATCGTGAGAAAATTTACTAGAAATACTAAATTATGTGAACAGAAAAAATCACAAGGCAGGTATTAGAGAGAAATAGAATTAAAGAAAACATATGTTCATCTGCCAAGACCTGAAAATTATTATAAGAATAATGGGTGGATATCAGTAAGATGTTTAGAAATGAGACTATCTGAGATAGGTTTTAACAATAAAGATATACCATGAAATTTAAATTCAATGATATAAAACGATTGGATGTAAAATATTTGCTGTGTCATAATAAGAAAAATGTTGGGAATACGCATAAAACATAGAGGGCACGATGGGTAAAGTATCGCCATTTAATAATTTTAACTTGTCATTGAAACTACAATGGGAAGCTTTGACGGTGCAGAGACCTGCGAACTCATAGTTATATATTTACTACACGAACTAAGTAAAATAGATAAAAATGATACAGGTCTCTACAAGGTCGACGGTCTCATAATCTTAAGAAACTATAACAAACACAACACAGACAAAACTAGAAAGGCAATAATTAAGATTTTCAAAAATATGGGATTCGACATAGAGTTAAAAACTAACTTAAACAACGTAGACTCTAGATGTTATCTTCAACCTAAGAAAAGTTACATATAAACCATACCTTACTCAGTGATAAATCAATGTATCTACACACAACTTCCAATCACCCGCCATCTATAATCAAACATATACTAAAATGAATAAACTGCAGGCTTTCTGACAATTCTTCCAATGAAACCATATTTAACGAAGCTAAGAAAGACTACGAAAAAGCCCTAAAAAACTGCGAATTCCCGGCAACACTCACATGCACACCACAGAGGAAAAAAGGCAACAGGAAGAGACATATAATATGATTCAACCCACTGTACAACTAAAAAGTAACAACAAACGTAGGAAAAATATTCATCGAATTCTTACACTTGCCCGAATTAAGTACTCCCCACAAAATATTCACCAAAATCAATTGTGACATATTCTCGGTGAAACTGTAGCTGATTAAAAAAAATATATGTAAAGAACTCTCAAAACGAAAGTAGGAAATTTAAACAAAAGTATGGAAGGGCCTAATGCAAAATCGACACTGATCAATATGAATAATTACAAAGCAGCAGCACCAAATTAAATGGTAATAGAAATGATATTAACGTTATTTTTTATCAACAATATTGAAGAAATAATAAATGAAATATATAATACTAGTAATTCTTAATGTTTCTTTTCACTCTGAGTTAGTTTCGGCTTTCAGTAGTTAGAGGGATGGCATGAAGGTAATAAAATAATCTACTGAAACCTGAACATTGACAGCCTGCTTACAAAGCTAATTGACTAAGGAGTGAAGGGTTGACGGAAAGGGAAATAAAAATGGAAGTCTTTTTCTATTACAATAAATTGTTTGATAAAAAAATACATTAATTTTTTTTCTACATTTTTTCATACAACATGCTGAAAGAGATTTGTAGCGATGCCTAAGTGGCAGGTGCAAATAAATATCGGATTATCAGCTTAACGAGTCACATAGATTAATGAGCTTATTATCCGACCTTTGATGAATAGAGCACGTTACAGAATTAAACCGGAATTAGGGCGAGAACATTATCCTTTCGCTAAAGACAGTGGAACGAATAATGCAATATTTATGATCCAAATGATATCAACAGAAGCAATACACACACAGAAGAATGCAGATCTAGGTTTCATAGAATATGCAAAAGAATTTGGTATGTTGGGACACAAAGACCTATCTGAACTACTGGGAAATCTTGATATATTTAAGAAGAGTATTAGAATAACACAGAATGTATAATGTTAATGAATTCCCTGTTCATTGTAAATGACGTAAGTAATATACAAAAATAGAATATAGCATAAGACAAGCATGCATCTTCTCACCAGATTTATATCAAGCAAATATTAAGAAAACTAATGTCTTGCCAAGATTTGTTATTGGTGGGTACAAACTCAATAACATAATTTATGTAGATGACATGGTTGACAGAAGATGCAGACATATCACAACAGGAACTATGATACAACGTAGTAAAGGGAATGCAGAAAAAAGGACAATCCATCAATTTGTAAAGTAGAGTTGTCAGTAAAAGGAACAGCCTAAAATGCGGAATACAAAGTCTAAATCCTGAAATCAAGGAAATACAGAAATTGAAATATCAGGGAAATGTTTGAATAGATGACGGAAAATCTGACACCGAAATTCGATGGCGTATTAGAATAGCAGAACATCTCTTCCAAAACCTAAAGAAAGGAGAGCCATGATCGTCATCGTGCTGAAGTGACACAGCTCATAGAAGAAGCATAGTACAAAAAAAGTCTTTAATGATCTTATATCCATTCAATTATGAACTTTATCAAAATACTTCTCGATTTCTTTTTAGACTTGATTATAGCAATAATTTTTTCCTTGTTTTCATTACATTCGGTTCGAACTCAAAAAACAGAATGTTACGCGGATGACAATGTCTTTTATCAACGGATTTATTCAGCCTCTCCAGCAAGGATATACTAGAGGATCTGAAGAAGATACCAGGATTTAAGCATATACGATATCTTGAGCATATACGATATCTTAAGCATATACGATACGGAGTAATTCTGTCCTAATGTCAGAATAAAATGGATTTCCTTGTAAAGGAAAGCGAGATTGAAGGACTAGATATCAGCTGTAAGACGGTAGAGTGTATGGCTCTCAGCAAGAGAAAAGGCTAAGATGTAAATACGAATTGGAGCTAGCAATTCAAACAAATACAGTGGTTAACATAAGAAGGAAATATTTTGTCTGACGATGGAAGATGTGACGCCGAAATCCGAACGCTCTTTGGAATAGCCACGATGCCTTTTAAAAACGAAGCAAAGTAATATGAAGCAGAAAAGGTTTGCTTAGAAACAAAGGCATATCGTGTTGAAGAGCTACGCCATGTAAGTCATCCTAGATGTTAGTGAATGCTGGAGAGTTTTCTAACTTTGCTGCAACAAATGTGATTCTGCAGGAGGACGAGAAGAATACAATGGATAGAACATGTAAGAAACAAGGAAGCCTAAAAGCTTATGAAAAAAAAAAGACATCTATACTCATAATCAAGAAGAAGCAGCTATGAATTCTGGGACGCATAAAGAGGAACGAGTGCGTGGAAAATTTGACACATTCAGAACATATTTTAGGCAAAAGTAACAGGGGAAGCAACAGGCTGACCGACTAACGTGGATAGCGGAACGATTGTTGCGATTGTTCATGTCAAATAGAAGAATTATGTAAAGAAATTTTCATCGCTAATAAGTTTCCCGTGCATAATCTGATACAACAAAATTAGAAGGACGAATATGCGGTCAGCAACAAACTGAAGACATTTGTTCAAAGTCTGTCGGCCTTAACAGGCCACAAGTTTATCCTGCTTCATTCACTACGAATATTTGGCTTTAAAACTGCAATGTCAAAGCGTGGCAACAACTCTTTAATAATAAATGTAGAACATCACAAGAGTGCACGATATTATCCTCGCTGCTTTTACGCTTATAAGAATGATGTATAAAACTTCTGCTTTGGATGAATGTGAACACATACAACATCAAAAAAAGATTTATGTGGTTGACAAACATTACTTAGACACAGCAGTTGCCATCATTAGAAATAAGAATATGGATTATATTGATACATTTTAGGAGCTGGAAAGACATTAAAATAATTTTATACTAAGGTAGAGATATACCCTATCAGAGAGTTTATTTTAAATATGACAGTACAGGTATTTACTTACCTGTCCATTTCTTTATGAAGGCAGCAAAGTAGAATAGACTGCCTGCGATGATTAACCTGTCACCCCAATCGTGGCAATATTAAGCCACTGAGATAAAAGGGATTAGTGAATGTTCTAGAATAATCAAAAGAAAATCATTATTAAGTAAAAAGAGCAATAAAAGAAGAGGAGTCAAGTCCCGTCAAAATAGCGATTGACATAGCATTTAAATTTTAGATCAAAGCTGTCTGTAAAACAAGAAACAATAAAGAGAGTTCCACAAGTGAGCAGTGCGAGAAAATAAAATGTTATCAAAGAACTTACGATTACATCTAGCAAGTTCAAATGTAAAACGTTGATACCTTGTTACCAATCTAATAATGCGCTTAAATTCATAAAGGCTAGGTACCATAGAGGAAACTTCTTCCGAACAATTACGGTGAATATATTTAGAGAACAGTCAGTTGGACGCTACATTACAGTAGTGGGAAAGTAACCGATGCTGGAGTACCAGGTTAGGACCAATAACACTGTAGATTTTCCTTTGGATTTTATCAATAATCTCTAAACAAGAAGAATTTCCGTTCTGGTTTCTTTCATATTAATTACACTAAAATGCTTTTCAATTCTTTATTCCTGCCATAACTCCTGCAGTTAGTATATTTGCAAAAATAAACTTAAAAGAGATAAAAATTAAAAGGATTATTAAAATCCATAATTTGATACAAAAAAATAATCAATTTTACTAACATTTTATTTTGATAAATGTAGTCATCCCGGCTTACGGCCACGTCACGTTGAAACTACCGGTTCCCGTACGACCGCCGAAGTTAAGCAATATCGAGTTTGGTTAGTATCTAGATGGGTGACCGATTGGGAATACCAGGTGATGTAAGCTTGGATGTGCCGGTGGTGTAATGAATAAGGGTTGGTAATTTTTAATCGGAGAGCCGAGATCCAATTCTATTTCGTTATATTCACTTATGCGCAAATACCCTTGGAAAAGGTATGAATCCACATATTCTCTCCACCAGCTATGGATCAATTAGTAAGAATTGTATCAACAACCATTATCATATGAATATGGATTCTTTCAATCTAAACATATTTTCTGGCTTTAAATAACCAGCAAAATGTTAAAATATCAATCAATCACTCAATTTAGTTATCACTTTAAGTTCCGGCCCTAGTTCAATTTCAACTGCAAAAACGTGAAATAAGTAAAAACGAGTAAAACATAATCTTCCGAATAGTATTTCGGGCGTTGACTGAAGCGGAAAAAGAAACGAACATTTTCTACTGAATTTTAAAAAATAAGGAATCATCTTTAATATTATTATTATTATTAGAAATTCCTTTGTTGAGCGATATGTACTTGTCGTACTTGTTCTCGTTACAACGTTAGGGTATTTAAAGAGCTTTTCTCAACGTCTTTGTTCGTTTAAAATGTCGTTTTCTACCGCTGTGATACTTTTTTGTGAGTTTCTTAAATGAACAATTTTCCTTATTATACACAAAATGAGGCGATTTTTTTATATGCCATATCTTTTTAGAAGGAGAGCAATCATAGCTCTCCAAAATTTCATAACCTTTGTAGCTAATTTCTTACTCTCCTTACATTTCCCGCTCTGCTATTCAGATCTAAAAAAAAACTTTTTAGGTAGCATACACGCCGTCTTCGTCTGTCATTTTTGCCTTCAATATTTCCTACGAGTGTTAACTTCTCAATGGACTTTCTTCACATTATGCCTTCTAGAATTTTCAGCTGTCTCTATCTGATTCAAAATAAAAAGTGGATTTTGTTCCTGTTTTTTCTTAAAATGTTCTCATTGCTAAGATATTCAGTATTCTTCGATGTAACCAGGTATTTTTTCGCCAAAGTATACTTTTCACATTTAAAGAAATTGTCCAGCATTGACTGCCATATATAGGGATTGATATATATGATACAACAGTTGAGCTCTTTTTTCTTTCTATCTAAGTATATCTTTTTGTTTGTTAATACTTTAAAATTATGAAAATATTTATTGCAAATTCGAAATCTTGCGTTAAAATATAAATACAATGCAATCATACAATCAAAATTTATTAAATGTTCATAATATAATTATTTTTAATGACATATTGAATATGCGTAATAAAGTAAACTTTCTAAATAAGACATATTTTCAAAAGAAAATAATCGATGCATGCCACGACTTTTTTTTTTTAAAAAAAAAATTACAAATGTGCTTTTTTGCCTTCCAATAGCATGGTTGATATTGATCCTCTGGTGAGTGACTCTTGCGCCTTCTCTGGTTGACAATTCCTGCGGAAAAAAAAAGGTTATATTAAATCAATTGCTAGGTCTGCTGCTAAGAAATATGCTTTATTTTGTCGTGCTGGACATCTTCTCGTCAGAATCTATATTAAACATGTATAAATCTACCATTCCCTCATTGAATACTATTGTCACGTCTAGTCTGGTACTTCTGCTACGTATTTAAGAATTCTTGATAAAATACAAAGAATCTGCAGGATTATCGGTTGTTCCTGGCATCACGATTTCCATCACTTTAACACCGCCGTAAAGAAGTTTCCGTCTGTATTTCTATAAATGGTAATTGTTTTGATGAGCTTTTCTCTTTGGTACCGCGACTTTTGAATTTAAGCGCATGACAAGATTGGAGCCAAAATGACATCATTGTACAGATGAAAGGTCTAGATGTAACTGTAAATTTTATGCTAACAGTTTCTTCTATCGTTATTCTCACTTGTGGAACTTTATTCCGGCTACTTTTTTTCCAAATACTTTTGGTCTTCAAAACATGAAATACAATATCAATCACTATATTGTTTTCTTATATCATGTTCTTTTATTGGTCAATCTAATAATGTTTTTGTTTCTCATATTCTTTTACACTAAGTAACAAATTGCACCTTAGTGGCTTTATTGCCTTGCTTGCGAGGAAATGATTAAAAAATATATCTCTATGACAAAACGCATTCTGATTTCTTGTCTCAGTTGGAATTTAGAATAATCTTTTTCAAGAAGAGAAGATTTTGAGAATGGTTTTCTCTTACAGCCTGTTAAAGAGTAATACCTTATAACAGTTGAGATTGTATAACTTTCCACTAGAAATTAAAAACAAAATCATAGAGTTTGGTTTGGTTGGAAGAAAATAGCCTATAATTGTTGAGATGTAGTTACTTATGTGCAATGGCTTATAATGAAGATGAGTGTGTTCGGCATAAGATCGAATGTTTAATACCTTATAATTTAATTATAATCGAAATAGGTGCACAGATCAATTTAGGAATGTGCCACTTGATTAACAACTCAGATTATTTGAATATAATGGTGAAGGCTTGTGTAGAACCAGTGTTTCTTGCTGAAGAATATATATGTCAGAAATGGTGTACAGAGTGCTACGAAATCTTCAGATCGCTCTTCTCATATTTTTTTATCACGGACTTTAAACGTTCTAGAATAATGTCAAATTCTATGGATAATATATACCCTTACACATAACGCTTACAGTAGAGACATTGTTTAAATTCAGAGTTTTTTTTTTTCTTATAGATTAGAGGCTATCCAACCTAAGAGCGACCAGTTTGTCGTGCTATTTCTTCAAGTCTGTTTTTTTTTTAAATATTTATTCAATAATATCGACATTATTTTCTAAAAAAATATCTAAGTATGAAACCTATTCATCTATTTTTGATAAACAAAAAAAGGTTTTATTTGATTTCTTGCTTTTACACTTCACAGAACGGATTGGTTTTTTCAAAACTTTTATCTCTTTTAATTTAATAGTTTTCGTTTATTTCTTTTCCTGTGCTAAGTTAGTATTTTTTTTATTATCTTTTATTACTTCAAATGCAATCAATTCTGTTTACTGTCTTCTCGAACTTCGCATCTGATTTATCTTTCTTTTTTCTTTTTTTCCGG
Organism: Acanthosepion pharaonis; assembly: GCA_903632075.3. NCBI lineage: Eukaryota > Metazoa > Mollusca > Cephalopoda > Sepiida > Sepiidae > Acanthosepion > Acanthosepion pharaonis. The sequence goes on along the minus strand of CAHIKZ030001790.1, from coordinate 67,031 downwards.
TATTTCGTAAAATGTGTTGCGAAATTTTTCTCTCTATCACTGTACATCCTTGATTGTATTTCTTTAGATATCTATCAGTTTACCTTTTCATGTTTCCCTATTTCACGTTTCCCTATTTCACTTAACTCAGTCAAACTATCTTTTCATATTCTTCTCTCAATGTAGTTTCCTCTTTTCTTCTATCAGATTTTTTTCACGTTTTCCGTCAAGTTTATTTATCAGCGTTTTTATCAGTTAACTCCAAGTCATTTAGGTGCTCTATTCCATGTTTTCCGTACTTTAAAAGAGAATCTTCAGTTTTATTTCTAGATATATAATGGGTACGAAGAATATTTCATGAAATCTTTGGTTATCATCGCGGCCTTCTGCCGGTTGCTCTTATGTGCGCCATCTTAGATTATTTCAATAAATAAGACAGAAGTATTAGCAATAATTTAATCAGAGAAGACTGTTTGTTCTCCGTCGGTTGTTTTACAACTTATTTTTGCAGAATATATTCGGCTTAACAGATGACATTTAAAGTAATTTTTACTTTGCATTCTTTATATTATTTTTACTATCTTTCAGTTATCTTTTTTATATATTTCTTACAAAATTCAACCTTTTTAATTTTAAAGGTGCTATTTTCACAGACTTTATTTTGTCTTTATATTTTCTCTCCTTATGTATTCAGACGTTTTCTTTTATACTAATTTATTCAATTCTTTCTTGAAAATATTTTATATTTACCTTTTTCGCCATTCTGTCTTATCGATTATCGCATTACAACCGGTTTTCTTCACACTGGTTATTTCATATATTTCATTTTTATTTGAACAATTATGTTGATTTGCTTAGTTTTTGTTATAATTTACTTTGATTTAGTATTATTTCATACTTATCTTCCTAAGTCTATGAACGTTATTTTAAAAAAGAATGGCCAATCTGATTTAATCTTTTTTAGTTTTCTTACTATTGTAGATTTCTCTTTACAAATCATGGCTTTCATCTCATGTTTCTTTTTCTGTTTGCCACACATCAATATTAATAAACGTCTATGTCTACTATGACATTTTATAATAATTCTTTTTTTGGCATTTTCTACACAAAATCTCATGGATGTTTTTCTGACAAAACTCAAATAGCAAATATTTTTTTTTCAATAAATATGTTGTTTTCGTAACGAATGTTCCATCCATTAAAATATAATTATGCTAGAACATTTTTCTTAATATTACAACTTGAATAAGAATAAAAAAAAAACCAACGAAACCTTGAGGGGATTTTTCCAAATTATAGCAATTGGTAACACTCTTGAAATAAAATATATAGATATATTATCGATTGCTACTTGGATATTCGATTGCGCGTTAACTTAAATATAGGAATAGGCATCGAGGTGAATGAAGAGAAAAGAAATATAAAGTGAACAGAAGTTTAATATATATATATATATATATATATATATATATATATATATATATATGTGTGTGTGTGTGTGTGTGTGTATATATATATATATATATATATATATATATATATATATATATATATATATATATATATATATATATATATATATATATATATATATATATATATATTTCTGTTCTGACATTCTTCTACGCTTTTAAACAATCAAAGACAGGACTGTATATATTTTTGTGCGTATGTAAATAAACAAACCGTGGAATGTGTTGCAAGTGTGCCATTTTGTAAGCGTATGTGACTGAATTTGTTTATTATTTATTTGTTTACTGATGTATTTGTTTGGATTAATATATTTTACTTGTTTTTTTTTGTATTTATTTATATTTTATTTTCTTTATTTTCTTTTATTCTTTTCCTTTTCAGTTTTCGATTTATAGTGGTTTTATAAAAAATTGTGTTCGTATCTGCATTTTGAGATGAGTTCCTACATTCCTCCGTGTAGAATCTGAGGCCCTGTGGTAAGATGAATTGAGGCATAACGTCGCCATTACTAGCGATCACTCCAAATACCTTCCTAATCACAATTAGACTCAGCCAACTCTTTCCTAACCCTCTGCATTATCCTCAGATTTACAACCAAATACTCTGAAATGTTCGTATGGAAGCTTCCGGTGAGAATGCCAAGCAGTATATCATGCTGTTTCCAAATTTCTGGCGGAGTAAATTGCGTCCTGATAACGTTTTTTTTCTCACAGACGGTGCCCAACTTCTGGCACCCTCTTCTCTCTCTCTCTCTCCCCTCTCTCATTTCCCTCCCTCTCTCTTGTATGTGTGCACACACACACACACACACACACACACACACACACACACACACACACACACATATATATATATATATATATATATATATATATATAGTACAAGTTATAGATCCGTTGGTGTATAATCCACGTGGATCCTAGTAATAACAAATATTAATTCTGATCCACAAGTCGTTCAATGTCTTTATTATGACAGAACATATATATTTTTACGGCAAAAAACAAAATTACAAGATTTACAGTAAATAGTAAATAGACCGTAAGGGTTTAATGTTATTAATAATTTATGGGTGTTTTAAACTTAAAACAGTTAAATTTAAGCAAATCAGTTGAATAACAGATTCATAAATTGTGGGTAATACCGGAATATTTAATGGAATAGATCATTCTATCCAACACACATAAACCTATATACACCTGTCTGTACGTTTACACATACACACATATGCATATATTTGTATGTAATTTTGAATCTGTTCTCATGTCGAAATTTCGTAATTGGCCTTTTCCGTTGATTGAATAGTTTGCATTGATTTTTGTATTTTTCCTACAAACTCCACCTACAACCTACTTCACCCGTAATTAGATAACTCACGCCCCGCCCAGTCACTAACACATGCCCCTTATCATAAACAATTCGTCTCTCGGAGAGTAACTGATAATGAAAATAAATTCTAATCCTTTCTTCCAGATAGACACTTAAGTGCTGAAGACGGGTGGGTTCAGACCATCCTGAAATAGACTATACTCATGCTGAGGTAATTTTGTTTTTTGCCGTAATACACACACACACACGCACACACACACACACACGCACACACATACATACACACACACACACACATATATATAATTATATATATATATATATATATGTTGTGGTAGGATCCACCTAATTTGCATAGGGAGTACCGACCATATAAATATGGTTGGTACCGGGAAGACGAGGGGGAGATTCAATCCAGAGACTCTGCCCGACTGCGACTAAGTCAACACATTCTCCAGGACCGGTCTTCCCAGGAATATACAAAAGACTATATGTAAATATTGTGTACCTTTCTTGTTTCAATACATTTTGTTCTAAGTACATTTTGTGTTGTATTATTATTCCATGCATTAGTCAAGTTTCAACAATATATATATATATATATATATATATATATATATATATATATATATATATACATAAATATATATGTATGGTTCCTTTAATCAAAGATATATTTTCGAAAACACGGTATTGTCTTGCTTATTTATTTAGAACAACTGAATTTTTTATTTTTTAATTCTTTTTTTAAAAAAAAACATTTGAATTATTGGCTAATTTTTTAATAATCTTAAACTCGGAAGCACGCATAAAATTAATAAAGACTAGCAGCATGGCCCAGCGTTGCCCGTGCTTTATTCAAAAATCGTTCGACTCATACAGCAATCGCTATCACTTGGCTTAAAATATTTTTGACCTTCCTTGCCTTTTAAAGGAGTGCTCTTTGCCGTGCTGATGTTGCTACATGCCTCCTTCTTGCCTATCTCATACTGTGATTTTTTTTCATCCTAAGCTCTATACTAAACATTAAATCTGTTACGAAAAAAGAACTAAACAAAATGAACACAAAACGATCAGCTTTAAAAAAAAGGACTCGTAACTGGAAAAACCGAATGAAAAAAAATGTTAACAACAAATACTTTTTTCACACCCAACCCAGTTCTGCGGAAACAGAATCAACGTTGAGTTTAAGCAAGCTGATGAGCCAATTGGAGTAAAGTGTCATGCAGATTTAAATTTTTCCCACTTGTGACGAAACAAAATATCGAATTTTTTAGCATGCTAATTAACATTTTATGTCAGTCAGCTGTTGGCTCTCACGCTGGTCAATAGAATCTTCCTGCCTATCCGTGGCAGCCAGCTGGCTGGCCAGTACAAATTGGCCGCAAACTACATGAAAACTGCCGTAGAAGCATGAAAAAATCGATTATTTCCACTATCGATGAGAGTTGGAAAAATGCAAATCGGTCTTGGCCTTTTCACTAACTTAGAGCATGTGCATGTAAATTTCAGTGCAAATCCGTCGAAAATTGCGGCCGTGCATTCGTTACACACACACACACACACACACATCGTGCCATTTATAGATAGGGGTTATTTTTTATACGTCGTATGACTTCTAGATATGGATTGATCGGACTCTCTACAACTTCCTATAACTAATATATGTCTTCTTTCTTTAGCTTCCAAACTATAGTCTGCCATTCATTTACACAAGCTCGATATATAGGTTACTCGATTTTACTCTGACTTCATCTTCAATATGTTCTGTGACTGTCAAATTCTCTAAGCCCTAATGATGCATCCAATAAATAAGTTCAAGTAACATTTTGCTCCCTGGTTTCCTAAAACTTCCTTTTTGCGAACAAATTCTGTCAATTGCATCCTTCTGTATAACAATATCTCTGTTGTAGTCTTCTTTTCATCCGTGAGGAAAATGTATAGCATTCTCTGCCATATGATATTAGCACACATTTCTTCGTTTTTAACGTGTTTTTCTCGTTTCCTAATTGTTCTATTTTTTGGAATGCCTCTTTGGCTACTTCGACCTACCTGTCACATTTCTGTCACATCGTTTATTATTTATACAGTAATTCTAAGTCCCAGAATGTAAATGACTGGAGGATGTTCGTCTTAAGCAAGGAGTAAAGTATTGATAGAGAAAGGTCCGAAAATCTGGGGAAAAGTACCGTTCTAGATGTAAACATCTGACGTCTGGTTAACGAAGTCAAGAAAATCAGGTATTCAAAACTGGCAACGTTAAACTGTTACACTGCCCATTCCATTTCAAAATTAATTTCTTGAAGGCGAATCAGTATTCTAGACTAGCTTGCCAAATTTGCCAGGTAAAATTAGAAAGCGTTTTAGGGAAATTCAATAAAGCATAACGCCTAAATATTTACATTTCCTTTACGATTCAATGCCCGTAAGAAAGGAATAAAATATATATTAAATATATAACATTCTATTGTCAAAATGGATACAAATTAGTTTAATAAAATGTGAAAAACACATCTTCTGAAAATTTAAAACAATAACACTAAATTTGTGCAGATTATATAATAAATTTTTATATACATGCCACCTCCAATATTGTTCATAAAATACCCATATACTATACATTAAAAAAAGTGGAAAAATATCGATTTTTATGGATTTACTTCAAAATTTAATGCAAAATGTCCCCAAACGTTTTGCCTGTAATATATGTATTAAAATTATTTATAAAGTTATATTTATTAGATAATTTTTCCTAAACATATATGAGTAATTTCAAATTATGCAATTTTAATTTATTCTTTTTGGCATTGTGATTGTAGCTACCACAAGAAAATTTGTTTTTATATTTGCATTTGAAAATTATTTCTTATCTTTCGTTATTATGTCACACACACACACACACACACACACACACACACACACACACACACACACACACACATATATATATATAATTTAATTTTATTATGCATTTTTTTATGTGTACCTAAATTTTCAAATTATATATATATATATATATATATATATATATATATATATATATATATTTAAATATATGTTTAGTAGTAGTAAATTTTCATGACATAAACATCGGTAAAAAGTTTTTATTATTACCACTCAATCCATCTGATAATAAAATTTTTTTTAATGGAAAAAAAGGGCTATTTAATATATATATATATATATATATATATATATATATATATATATATATATAAATTATATATATATATAACACAGTTGACATTATATATATATATATATATATATATATATATATATATATATATATATATATATATTGTGTGTGTAATTAAACGCATATTTTCATATATACACGTTTCATTAAATAATATAGACAAGTGTTGTCTATTTATTTTATAAAATTTTTTCGTAACGTCTGATAAGTTTAATAATATTATCGTTGAACGAAGAAAATAATTCGCAATATTGATCCATATTTTTTTAATATAATCTAAACTTTCGGCTTACTTAAGTCATTATCAAATATGTCAATTACAAAACAATATACGGACACGACAGTCTGTCATTGTTTACATAGATGATCTCTAAGCAACGATAAACACGCGCATATAAGACGCTAGAAGCGAAAAAATCATATTTATAATCATAAAATTATATATATATAGTAACTCATCTTTATCTGCTTAAAATTAATTTGATATATTAAATAAAAAACTATTATCTTGTACTACTAAAATAAAATTGCCTTTCTTCGATCATAATAACAATATATATATACAATGTGATGGTGTCTCTATTGGTTCAGTATATTTTAGCAATTTCTACATGTCGAATCTCGAAAATAAGTTATTTACAGATTTTAAAAACCATCAATCTACCTAAGATACGTTGATGATATTCTTATTTTAGTTAAAAATACAGATGAAATAATTCAACTTCAAAAACGGTTCCAAAATAATTCTGTCCTTAAATTCACATAGTATTGTCTATATTATTTAATGAAACGTATATATATATATATATATATTGTATGTATATATATATATATATACACGGTTAGCTATATATATATATTTATTAGATTAGTTTTCCTAAACATATATGAATCATGTCAAATCATGCAATTTTAATTTATTCTTTTTGGCATTGTGATTGTAGCTACCACAAGATAATTTGTTTTTATATTTGCATTTGAAAATTATTTCTTATCTTTTGTTCTTATGTCACACACACACACACACATAGATAGATAATTTTATTATCTCTGGATATGTGTAGGCTAAATATAAATTATATATATATATATATATATATATATATATATATATATATATATATATATATATATATATATATATTATAAAAGATATTTTATGGTATCTTTTTCACTGACATAAATAGACAAAAAAAATTTTTTTCTTATTAAGTTCATGATGATAATAAAAAAGTAAAAAATTAAAACAACGTTTTAAATAACGTGTATATATATATATATATATATATATATATATATATATATATATATATTCACGTTGACCAAATTACATTTCATATATTTAATTCTGTCTGCATTTTTTTATCATGAAAAGAAGAGAATCTTGTGCAGGCAATATTGGGAAGATGTCACTCTAAATGCAAATGTAATAATACAATGGATTGAACTTTCACTTGTTCAAATCGCATGATCCTAAATCCTGCATGACGCCATCTTGGCTACATCTTTTTCAAGACACTGTGATCCTGATTTTTTTTTTCATTTTCTCATTCTGTTATTTTATATACATTACTTTATTCTTGGGTTTCATGATCAAAAGATTCGTCGAATGATTTGTAAATTTAGGGAATATTGGACATATTCAACTACACTTCAAAGTAATGTTTCGGCTCCGTTTAGTAATGGATGCTAGTGCCAAGAGATAAAAGTGATAATGCACATTATATATATATATTTATATATATATGTGTGTGTGTCTGTGTGTGTGTGTGTGTATAAGGTATGCAGAACAGTTAAAATGAAAGGAAGTATATAGTAAGAAGGAACGCATTAATATAAGCGGAAACAAAAAGAGCATGATTACAATATAAGGCTTTAAATTTTTTTTCATATTTCGAGAAATGAGACTGAATTTAAAAATGAAAGTAATCGATGATCTGAAGGAGAATCGAGAAATAGCGTAGGAATGAAGTTCGAGATTAAAAAGGAAGTGGAAGTTAAAATCTGGGAAATCTAAACCAAAAAAGAAAACATAAAATGTATAAATAAATAAATATTAAAAAAAAAACAGAATGAAAGTAATACATTTGATATATATATATATATATATATATATATATATATAATAAAAAAATAGTATACCTATAGCAAAAAAGTGAAATTAAATGATTTTCCCATGATTAGTGACATTGAGAGACAGGATCTATCAATTGCTTTTCAGTTCATCTAGAAAACTATATATAAATATATATTCTGCGTGCAATCTGCGGAGTTAAGCTTCAAGATAGGACATCTAACGTAGACCTGTTTAATAGGTGTAATATTGGAGGAATCGAAACTTTTATCATACAGTCTCATACTTGTCATGTCTTGAGAATGTCTGATGACAGGATACCCAAGATCCTAATGTACAGCCAGTAAGATCAGGGCTACAGGAATGTAGGACGCCCATGGCTAAGATACAAAGACAAGCTGAAAAGCAACTTGTCAGCAGTCAATATACCACATAACACCCTTGAGCGCTTAGCTTTGGAGCGGGTAGAATGGAGATCAACGTGTTTTAGTGGACTCAGCAATTTTCAATCTGCTTATCTGAATCATCTTCAAGAAGCGAGAGCAAGATCTAAAAGGTAAACCAATCTAACAGTGATCTCATTTCACAATCCTCACACTTGCTCCATATGTGGCTTCGTTTGTAAATCACTAGCGGGTCTTAAATGCCAATTAAGATTAGTGCATAAACCTTCATAACTGAATCAATAAGCTGGCAGATCCTCATACGTCAAAACCGACGGGGGAGTCCATTATTATTATTATTATTATATTATATATATATATATATATATATATATATATATATGAATTTCATTAAAAACGATTGTCAAGATAATGTGCTTAATCTTTTATTTATTTATTTGTACATGTGCTCTTAGAATTTTGTTCTTTTCTGTACAAAAACATTTTATTTATGCCTAGGCGCATTTGACTATTCTTTTCACAATGGCAAAGGATGATTTTTATTTCCAAATTAATTGTATGTATAGATATCTTTTATGTATGTTTCTAGAGTTATATTAATCTTTTATTTTACGCACATTGTGGCCGTGTTCATAGTTGACTTTTTCTTTCTTATCAATAATGCTTCTATTAATTTTAGAGATTTTATTCGTGGATAAGGCTATTATATTTTTGCATTGTCAACATACTCATTGGCAATAGATGAGTCTTTATTATTATAAACGTTATTTTAGTGGCTACGCGTGTTTGAGATGTTATCCGTATTTCTTTAATTTTATTAATCAGTGAAATTAAAAAACGGCCGTAATTGAGAAATCCCGCTAAAGAAAAAATAGTGCCTCCGACAGGAATCGAACCTTTATCACTTTTTTTCCCATTAGAGAAACCACTTTTTTTTTCAACGTCTGACAGTAACAGTTCTGGCAAATAGACCACTTATAAAATAAATGGTTTTAAAAGTTTCAGATTAATTAACGATCCTTTATCACTTAAAAAACATTGTTACAAAAGCTAGAATAACCAATCAAAAACCAAGTATAGAAAGATTCAAAAAGCTTGACAACGAAATCATTTTTAATAGCTATTCAGATCATTAAAATACGTGTAATATTAAAAAATAATTTATACTAACCAATAATTATAAAAAAATATGATAAAATTTAATATTAAAATTAAAAACTGGCAATTTTAAAATCCAAATTTAATCACTATTAAGTTTAAAAATCTACAAAATTATTGAGAAAAGAAAAAATATATATTTATTTAATTTATTTCTTCGTTGTAATTACGTTCGACAAGACGCTACACGGTCATTTGACAATACATGTATATATATTTTTTATTCTAAAGTGTGTGAATGTGGTCTTAAACTCATGCGCGTGAGTTACCATTTATTTTATCTTCAACATCATAACTTGATAAGACACCGAGTGTGTTGAAACAAAATGGCTATTTTGTAGTGATTTTATATCATACTTATGTTATAATTTTTTTATAAATAATAATTATATATATAATTTAGTTTAATTAGAAAACAGACAACCTTAAGGACCTATTGATTATATTTTATTTCCCCACTGTAAGTGTTTTTTGCTGGTTCATCAGATCACATTGCCAAGGGTAAAAATGGTTTTAAATTTACGTATTATTTTTATACACTTTTGACAGATAGTTTTATATTGATATAATGTCATAGAGAGAGGTGGACGTGGAGTATGAAAAATATGGTCGGAATTAGAGATGGAAGGATGAGATAGGAATGATTTTACATTTATTTTTATAACGATACTTAAGAGGAAAGGAGGTGCGTAAAGACCCGACATTGACCTAGTTAATAAGTCATCTCACAGGAAACGAGACAAAAGAAAAAAGTGAAGTAAAGATATAAGAAATCAAATGTGGAAGCAATAATGAATTAATTAAAAAAAGTGGGAAAGAAGAAAAGGAAGAATACATTAACATATATAATTCATATTGCGGTTGAATTTTTCTTAACACAAATTGATATATTTTGCAGTTAACATGTGGCATTAATTTAAACATTAAAAAGATTATCAACAAAATAAACTAGGAAACAAATATAGTGCGAATATAAAATAAACAAACAATAAATATTAATATTATTAACATTATTAATATAATGCATAAAAATTAAGGAGTAAAAATAATTATAATTAAAATCTGAAGTTTCAAATTTTAAACTTTGAATCTTAAATTCATAATTTGAAAAATATATAGAAAAAATATCAAAAAATTACATCCTCCATGGGATTATCCATACGGATTACCAAACTTTTCATTACTTACCTATATATATATATATATATATATATATATATATATATATATATATATATATATATATGAGACATTCTCTGTTTGTGTGAAATCTCAGAGAATGTCTCATATCGAGAATATTTAACATTAAACATAAGGAAAAATTAATTATTTTTAATAATATGTGTAAATCTCCGCTTTTACCTGAAGACCGTCGCGAAACCAGAAACACGTGTCGTAAAAATATGTAAAACAAAGCATAATATTTTTTTCTAAATAAATCCTCATTACAACCAAAAACGTTTGCGGCACGTCTCTTCTCTTCTTTTTAATATACATACTTTAATCTTGTTGGAACCACTACAACATATTTCTTTTATATATATATATATATATATATATATATATATCTTCCCAATATATATATTGTTGTCCTTCGAATCCGAAGACAACGTATCGTTTCTGCATCTCATCTGTGAACTCGGAGATGGCTTCCCAACCTGAGGCTGGAGGCGCAGAATCTGGAACAGTAAGGCCATTGAAATTTCGTTGTCGTAATCACTGCTGACAATGCCCTGATACCTATATATCAGAGGCTGGAAATGCGGATTAAATAACATGTAAAATCCATTTTTATTTGCGTTCGAGTAGTCAGTGTCGTGTTGGGCAGCATTTGCTGGACAAACACGATTCTTCTGCTGCTTATGATGACACATTTTTTTCCATCTCACATAGTGCTCGCTCGCTTCGGCATCTCCGAGCCCTTGACGCTGTTTACATTATATTTCACCGAATCTATGTAAACAAAAGGAACATTTTATTCATACCTTACGTTTAATCGAGGAATTGTGAGTGATGTTTTTTCCATTTTACACTCTTTTAGAACTTCCCAATTTTTTAGTCTTTAATGTATTTACAATTAAAATGTATTTTAATCGTGTTCCAAATTTGTCTCCTCATTCGTTATTTATTAATGCACCATCGGCTGTTTGATGCTTCGGCAGCGATTACCTTTTTGTTAAAAGCATTGATCGAAAGAATGTTTATTTAAATATATATATATATATATATATATATATATATATATATATATATATATATATATATATATATATATTGAACAATAAAAATATTAAAAAATTAAAATCTTCAGACACACTGGGTTGTAGATTAATATTCTTTTTTTTTTTTTAATTATTATTTCATTTAGATTTCCTCGATTAGTTTTGGCCAATATAATGCATCATCAGGAGAAAA
>CAHIKZ030001790.1:15000-50000 GCA_903632075.3 Acanthosepion pharaonis | reverse complement strand
ATAGGAGTGATTGAGAGAAAATATATTTATTAAGCGTGTGATTAAACAAATAAATGAAACAGCCGCGAAGGTTTTAAAGGAAGGAGAAAACATAGACTCATCAGTGTTTCTAAAGGAAATATGTGAATTCTGACCAAAATGTATTCAATAAATAGCGAAATTGAAGTCGGTGAAAATTTAATGGAAAATAAAGGAAGTTACTTATGAAGTAAAAGGAAAGTTATGAAGTAAAGGAAGTTATGAAGTATTTATGAAAGATATACACTAAATGAAACAGCAAATAGAGTTTTAGAATCGGATCTTTCTATGGAATTGGTAAAAATAAAATAAAGAGTAAGACAACACATCGGTATCGAGGCTGATAAAATGAACAAGAATACGAAGGATACAATAGAAAAAAAAAAAAAAACTAAAAATTATGCGAAATAAAATAAATAAAAGAAAGAAACGAATAAAAGGAACATTAAACATCCCAAAACAAAAGATAAAAATATTATAGAAAGTAATAAGTCAAAGAAAAAACAACAACAGAGAAAAGTGATGGAAGAATACAGTCACAATATTGTGAAAAAATAAAGAAAAAGAAACTATAAAAATGCAGAATAACAAGAATAGAGACGAGAAAGAATAGAGAAGGCTGAGATTAGAAGCGATGGGAAGAGAGAAGTCGACAGATACGCGATAAGAGGAGAGGAGAAAAGAGGAACGGACAAAAGAAGGAAAGGGAAGTGGCGAGAAGAGGAGAAAAGAGAAGGGATGAGAAGAAGAGAACAGAGAGAATAAGAGAAAATAGAAATGATGAGAAATAGAGAAGAAGAGAAAATAGAAAAGCGAAGAGAAAAGAGAAGAGATAAGAAAAAAAATATAGAAGAGACCAAAGAAAGAACGAAAACACCAAAAAAGAGAAAGAAAAAATGGATACTATCAGTGAAGAGAAATAAAGATATTCAAATAGCAAAGGTAAGTGGAAAAGGTATGAAAACCAAATATATAGAAATAATATAAAAAAACAAAAAAAAAACGAAAAAAAACAAACCCATGACGCAAAGCTTGCTCGGGCAAACCTGAAAAAAAAATATTGTAGGAAAATTGTGGCATTTCCAATCCTTCCACTGTTTTTTAATTTCAGTCTTTAATTCCCCACAACCCCTATCCATTCTTCAACTTTTTCAGATGCGCCATTTCAGATTCATGTAGATAACAATATCAGGAAAGAAACGCGTGGGAACCTCACATCGGAATGGGATGAGCATTTTTTAAAATATAGATATCAATCTGATTTCATTTATATAATACATACTTATACATGAACTGGATTTTATGAAAACATGGTATCTCATCTGTCTATATTTCTGAGATGAGGTACACCATTTACATTATTCGGACTATTGACCGATAATTATTTTAATATAATTTTTGCTTATACGCTATTTTTTATAGATATGAATGTTTGAGTAAATGTTTGTTTTTATATTAAAGTGTATGAACTACATTTAGAGGCCTGAATGCGCGAGACATTTCATGGAAATTATATGTCCACCGACTGAAATCGAAACCGTATTACAGACGACAACCTCATTTGGCTTGACGTGTTATACTATTTAGCTACAGAGGAAGCGTATGGTTAGTAAAGACAAATTCCTGTTTTTAAACAATAAATTTCCCCATTTCCTCTGTAGCTAAATGGTATAGCACGTCAGGCTACATAGCGTTTCTGTATAGGATACAGGTTCGATTCCTGTTGAAGAACACATAGTTTCTATACACACACACACACATATATATATATATGACAAAATATACTTTTAAGGGATATCATATTTATGGGTAAAAGTATCCAATAACAGAGGCAAGGTGTTCGTATATATAGTGTGAACCTGAGGTCAAAAACGAAGCTCAGCAGTTTGTCTCATGCTTGAGTGCCATCTGAATATAGTTTTCAAGCATGAAACAGGCTGTTTCCTCTCAGAGTTGACCTCATTGTATATATATATATATATATATATATATATATATATATATATATATATATATATATGTATGTATTATACGGAATGAGCTGCACATACAGGTACAGATATATGTATATGAATATCCACCCAATCACAGAACTTAACATGCAACCATCACATGCCTGAGCAGTAACGGTGAAAAAATTTTGGTTCTTACAAAAAATTTCTGATGTTTGGATATTTGTTTAGATTTTGGCAAGTGGATCAGGCCGAGAACATATCAGCACCAACTTCTTTAGATACACAATTTCATATATGTTTACTCTAGAATAAAGAACAAAGTAAAATAAGGGGGGGGGATTAAGATTAGAAATATTGTGTTGCTTAAATCCATAATGCTGTGCTGACCGGCTGGTAAAACAGCTTTCGAAATCCAGGGTTTAACCTGGGATAAAACATAGATTACTGCCATGTATAGAAAACACAGATTACTGTGACGTGAATCTATTTATAAAAATGGGCGCTGAAAAATTTCCGAAACGACCCATTTTACAAGAATCTGACTAAATGATTAAACATTAATTCTACAGCCATTGTTTATATAAATAAATCAAATCATAGTTGGAAATGAATATATGATGAAGGCCTGAAGGCATGAAGGCACCAAGAACTACTATATATTGATATTTAATTTCGCTTCCATAGCCATGAAATACGTAGAATTAAAATAATTTTAAAATATCTCCATATAAAACCAAAATCCAGATAGTTAGTATTCCAATGATATATGCGTATAATATTAGATTATAAAGAATTTCGAGTAGTAGTGCTATCATGCCCATTTTGTATTTACTAATTGGATATACTAAAATTAAACAATTACAACATTTTAAATATCTAGGAAGTGTTTTAACAGCGACACCGAAATCCGAAGTACTTTTGGGATAGCAGAAGAAGCCTCCAAAAAGCTCAAGAGAGTATTAAGAAACAGAAAATTTTCATGAGAAACATAGAAAAGAGTACTGAACTGATATGTAATATCAGTCCTTTTATAGGGCAGTGAATACTGGACAATAGATAAAATGATGATGAAGAGACAAAGTGAGAGAAATTTTGGCTCGACAGAAGGATGCTGGGAATACTATGTGTCGAATATATATGCAACGACTGAATTTTGCAGAAAACAAAAACAAAAAAGGACACTTCAACTTAACACCAGAAAGAGACAGTTGGCATTTCTAGGGCGCCTAATGAGGAAAGAGGGCTTGGGAAATTTGACACCCAGAGGACAGATTGAAGGCAAGATTTAACGAGGAAAATAACGCATAACCTAACTAGCGAGCATGAGTAAACGGATGGTGGAACAAAGTTTAGGAGAGACAAATTGTACAAACTTCTTTCTCTCTGACGAAAAGCTTCATCTTTCTCGCAACGTTATTTTCATCCTGGGTCTAACGATAAAACATATCCGTGTCCTGGGTCTGAAGATAAACTACATCCGCGTCCTGGGTATGACAATAAACTACATCCGCGTCCTGGGTAAGACGATAAACTATGTCCAACAGCAAGGCCTTATCAGAATTTAGGAGCATGGAACCACCTCTTAATTGTTGTTTCACCAGGTCTACCCTGACTCGGGGTTGTAGCACCTGTTAGGATCCCAGCTATGGGCAAATAATTAACCCCCAAACTGAGGTCAAAACACTATGAAAGTGTAAAAATAGGTTTATATACCAGAAATACTTTGTAAAAAATTAGTACAAGCAATAAATTAAAAAAGAAAATACCAGCAATTCACTTCTGAAAAAACATACCAGCAATAAAAATCTTGTCGCATTGAATAACCCATTGAGGTGTTGATATGCCGTAAAACAAACCAAACCAAATGAAACCTTCATAGCTAAGACCCAACATACCACGTACACTTGTTGAAACAATACCTATTCCCTTTGTATTACATTAATAATTATTTTTAACTTGAACAACCTTTAAGAAAGGCTAAATTTTAAGATCTTACTCCCGATTGAATGTTTCCTCAAACACTACAATTTGAGCCTCTTCAAGTCTGAGGTCAACAGTTTTCTTTCTTATATACCTTAAGAATCTGCATATTTTAGATTCTCCTCTTGCATTTATACAAAGACCCTCCAGCAACACTCACTTGAGTGGCTCTTGGACCTTGGGAGAAAAATTGGTAAAAGCCCACAAGTCTTATCGTCTGTGTTTGAAAATATATATCAGGCGTAACTGTTTATTCAAGGCTGAAGTGCTAAAGAAAAGATATAAGCGGGAAAATAAATAAAAATATCCGCACTGTTGTTATGTTATATGCTAAGGGAAAATGCGGATAATTTTTCATACTCTTGTAAAAATATCTGTGTGCTTATGTGATCATATTTTTGTGTGTATGCATTATGCATGTCTGTCGAGTTATTTATCTACATACATGTTTGCTTGTGGAACTACGATTGTGTTTATACAAAACCCAGAAGCTTCCTTTTCCTGCAAACATTCTTTTTTATTAGTTCGTCATAGTGTATAATTGAAAAAGTATATTTGTGTCTGGAGCATTGAAAGTGATTGATAATAAGATCTTAATTCCGAATTTTTACCGAACTTACTTAATATTCTGCTGATGAAATTGCGCCAGCCACTGTAGATCACAATGTTGCATATCAATAATCTTGTGTTTTGGGAAACTGTCTCTGGCGAATATATATATATATATATATATATATATATATATTGGATGTATTAAAAAATTTCCTTCGAGAAGATTAACCTGTCATCTATGTGAGGAACGTGTTATATTTTAAACATAGAATAAAAAAATCACGGCGTACCTTTAAATATCCGTCTAATTTTGGTCCACAATACAGGATTAATTTGCCACACAAATTGCAAAACCTATGAAAAATCCGGAAAGCCTTTACAGCAAATGACTATAAGTTACCATAAATAAAATTCCTTTAAATCAAAGTGCAAACATGATAAATTATTTTGAACTTTAATGCTATTTCTTCCTGTGATGATAAAATCCATAATAGAATCAAAGTATGTGAGTTCACATTCATTTTAATCATCGAATCGTTAACAAAACAAAATTCCATGCAGTCTTGGTGTCTTTTTTTCATGAAACGACCGAAGAAGATTGAAATTATTCAGAATATATCATATGATTTCGCCGAGTTTTCTTTTTTTTATATAATTTTTACCTGACATCTAAGGACACTCTATATTAGGGTTGACAGGAGTTCCATGGACTTTAGCAAACATTGCAGCCGGGATATACTGGATTTAAATTAGACACATACATATATATATATATATATATATATATATATATATATATATATATATATATATATATATATATTCTAAAGCCTGCAAACCCTTTTCTTTCTTTCCTTGTCTTCTTTTTCTCGTAAAAAGAGGTTGTATTTTGCTTTTAAATTTCAAAAAATCGTTCACTTGCCAGTCATTTATAATTGCCTGATGAGTTGATCCGCATCGAAACACGACTGCAATTGTGTAGCGTTTTTTGACATGAGTTTAATATAATATCCTAAAATAAAGAATATTGATGTACATTGTATTGACCCCTCTTTTAAATTAAATTTTATGAACGTTGAAATTATACTCTATTTGTTCTCATATTACCTGGATATATATATATATATATATATATATATATATATATATATATATATATATGAAGTGAGAGAGACAGAGAGTGAGAGGCAGAGAGAAAGAGAGAGAACATAAAGCTACATGTAAGATGCTAGTCTTTAGGCTGGTAGAATCATATAAATATAATATTGTTTTGGAAGAAAAGTTCCAAGTGTTTTTCAATAAGTGGTGTTTGAACCCCTGATTTTATTTCAAATGTGACTAAAGTTTATGACATATGTATATATTTTGAAAGGTTTTTTTTTAGATATCTCTCAATACGATTTGTGTGGAGTGTGTCTTTTAAACTTTTCTGTGTTAAAAGTGAAAATAAATGAAAATACAATTCTCATCTTACCTGGATATATATATATATATATATATATATATATATATATATATATATATATATATAGAGAGAGAGAGAGAGAGAAAAGAGAGAGACAGAGAACATAAAAATACATGTAACATGATAGTCTTTAGGGTGGTAGAAATTTTCTGAGTTAAAAGTGAAAATAAATGAAAATACAATTTCGTCATACGATGTTCTTTTATTTCTGGAACGAACAATACGCTATGCAAACCGCAAAAGAAGATATGTACCGTTTATGGATATGATGCCATAGCTGAGACCAGTTTTCTTAAATGGTTCGCTTGGTTCAAAAATGGAAATTTTGATCTGAAATATATAGTCTTTTGCAGATCTTCAGCCATTGATGATTAAATCGAAACGCTGATTAAAAAATAAGCCAGATCATACGACATGTGACATCACAAAGATACTCGACATACCTCACTCATATGAGCGTTTGCAACGCTTTGAATACAATGGAATGGATCATATTTCTATCTACGATTTTCTGCTTAAACGCAAGAACGACGAACTTTAAAATTTAAAATATGATCTATCAGAGGCGATAAAAATGGATCTTTTTAGAAAATTCAGAGCTGAAAATACATTGGAAAGAGGAAATGAAAATATCTCCGCACTTTAAGACCAGTCTTGTATCTGAAGAAGATGATAGTATATCTGAGAGGACTGGAAATTGGATATAATACAAGCTCCTTCTGCAAAATCAGATGTTGAATGCAGGCAAGATTTTTTGCGAAATGAAAGAACGATGGAAAATATCGATGAAACGTTCTGGAATTGGCTATTGGAAAGACTATCTTCTTTTATCAGAACAGCGCCAGACCTAATGCCTCTTGCAGACCGGGCAGCAATTGGTAAAAAAATTAGTTGGCTGGGATATCTTATTAAAAAGCTTGTATTAATCTTACAACGCACTTTCTGATTACCACTTATTTCCATCCCTAAAAATGCTCTTAAATGGAATATTCAATTCTGTGGAGGACTGTAAGAAACGGTTAAACCTATTCAACACCCAGAAACCTGTCAAATTCTGGTAGGATGGACTCATGAAAATCAACGATAGCTAAAGATAATGAAATAACTTTATTTGAATAAATGTATATACATTTATGTAAATAATGACGTAGAAATTAGAAAAAAAAACATTCCAAATGTTGCTCTGACCCAGTAAATGCTTATACATTGACAAACACGAGGGACGTTATTAACACCCATCTATGCATAAAAAATACGTATCAAAAACATGCGTATGGTAAGTTAATGATCCTTGTTTAGTATACCAAAACAGTGGGACAGTATTAGTCGGAAGCACTTCACTAAAAAACGAGATATGCTTGGTGATGATCACACCATGTTTGAAATTCTGACGGTATGAATAATTATTGCATTTAATCTATCTATCTCTCTATCTCTATCTCTTCCTCTCTCTCTCTATCTTTCTATCTATCTACGTGCAACTATCGGTTTAGGGCACACCATGTTAAATACACTGTAGCGAGCCACCTTCATTCCATTTGTATTTCATTAATAAGAAGTAAGTTCCACTCGAACACCTTCTTGCAACGAAACACCAGCTTGAGTAAACGACTCCCAAGTGGATGCTTCCCCTACAATCTTAAACTGTTCATGACTAAGGTTCCCCGTTTTCTTTCTTACATATCCATAACATTCGCCTCGTATATCTTCCTTTTATCGTTCACACAACAAACTCCATCCTTAACACTCTTCATCGAGTGTTTAAGGTGACCACTAATAAAAAAGAAAAAGAAAATTAGAGCTTATCTCACAGAAGCTTATTCAGTGGCCTAAGAAAAGTTTTTTAAGCCAGGAGAAATAAACTACATCCAAATTCAAAATGTAATTACATAATCCCTATTCCACATAAACAAACAGTATTTGGAACTAGTATGGAGTAAGTCCTCCATTTGCTAGTTTCAGTGCTTGTATTCGATTTTTTCATGGATTTGATCAAGTTATCAAAAATCGACTGAGCCATATTTTGCCCCTCCTTTAACAAGCAATGTTTATTTAAGTGTTGACACTGACGGGAGTTTGGTTGCACGCGCTCGATGATAAATCGGCGTTTTCAAATGCTAACCGCATAGTTTCTGCAGAAATTTTAAGACTCACTGGAAGTAAATTGAGTTCGGAAACAACACTGACAGATACTTCAAAACTGGGAAAAATTTCGCATAAGAATTAAATCGTTATGGCGGTAGTAGGTGGTTTAGACTTTACTATCTCGGGCCATTTTGTGAAAATGTCTACCCCAGTTAAATAGGATAAATCGTTTAGTTGTCCAGCAAATGTAGTCTTTCCTACGGTTTATCAGTGATTGACCATGTCTGATAACTTATAGGTGCTGATTTTGCTGTTGAATTACAACCATTATATTCTCTAAATGTATTTTGAATATCTTTCTTCAACTTTGTCCAATAATCAGAGACTTCATCATCCCTATTCCTGGGTACCCTACCTGTAATATGTTTCAAAATACTTTCTTGTAGTGATAACGGCATTACTACTCATTCCGCGTACTTCATCATAGACCGAAAATGCAGTATTATTTTTACCAGGTTTAATTTTAGTTTTATTCCCTTTCGACTAAACGTTATTCATAGGTTTTTGAATAAACGTATCCATTTTAAAGTGAATCTTGATATCGTCTATCGTGACCTGCAATCCTTTAACAGTGTTAAAAACCAGGCTTTTAATTTCGCTTAGGAAATCTAGCGAAGCAATTATAGTTTCGTCAAATTCTTTACATTTCGATATCAGTCTGGATAAGCTATCTGCATGTCCTAATTTTTTTGGTGATAGAAATTCCATCTTGAAATCCTAGTTCAATAAAATCGTAGCCCAACGCTGTTTACAGTATGAGTGGGAATCCCTTTATCAGAAGTGAATATAATTAATAATGAACGATTATGAGTTTTCAGTATGAATTCCCTTCGTAATATGATCTTATGAAATTTCTTTACAGCAGAATTATAACAAACGCTTCCTTTTCAATTTGACTGTAGCATTTTTCAGTGTCTGTCAAAGTTCATGAAGTGTAGGCGACTGCTTTTACTGTACCGTCTTCGAATATATGGCCTATTATCGCTTCTATACCGCGTTCGCTCGCCTTCGGCGCTTCTATTATCTCTTGCTGCAGGTCGTAATGTTGAAAACTAATAACTTCAAAGTTATATTAAACTGTTTTTGACATTCCACCGACTAGTTTCATTTCGTACACTTCTTAAGTAAATTATTCAGAGGTGCTCGCAATTTGTACATATCTGGCATATAAATATTATAATAATTTGCTTATCTAAGAAATGATTGTAGGTTTAACAAATGTGTTGGGGGAGGCATGTATTTAATGGCACTTGCTCTAGTAGGATCTAGTCTTCTTCCCTTCTTGTCGATTATCTGACTTAAATATTTAATCTTATGCATAAAGAGCTGACAAGACTATTCAAGAAAGACTATGAGAAACCGTAAACATACAGTCTCTGAAATACTTGCTGAATTGCTTTTACGTGCTGTATTTTCCTGGCGCTCTTAATAAGTATATCATTTATGTAAGCGAGGCACCGTCTAGTCCAGGTAATATCGTATCCATTATTTTCTGGAAAATACCTAGGGTTGCTTTTATACCAAAGGGTAATCTTCTAAACTTGTAGAGTTCTTTGTGTCTATTAATATTCAAAAACATCTGACATTCCTCATCCACTTTGATTTGAAGATATCCACCAGACAAGTCAATATTCTAAAGAAAACTTCCACCATTTAATTTAGCAAATATTTTCTCTTGAGTTGGTAGCGTATGTACATGTGGTACGAGGTAGTCGTTCAACCCAGTGGGAAAATCTGCACATAAATGAATCTTATTTTTCTTTCAAATATAAACCGCTGATGTAACTCATTCTGAATAATCTACTTTGTACATTTTCCCAACTCCCCTGAGAAAATATTCCTGAATATATTTTTTAGTTTACTTAGTTTTTCTTTAGCTGTAATCGTTTTCTCTGACGAACAAACAATTTTTACTTAGAATTAATTAATCGGCCAATTCCATAATTCAAATAAACATAGCCAATCGATGCCTGGTAAATTCGAGTTGTAAGGTTTTAATAAGTAAACATTTGTTTTTTAGTTTTACCCGCAATAGCGATGTTACATGTAATTTTCTCAAGAAAAAAATAATTTTTTGCCCGATATTCCTTTTGAAACTTTGTCCTTTTTTTCCAAGTTAGGCTTGCCAATTCTCTTCCAAGTTTGGTCATCAATAACTGAAATATTGTTACCCGTGCTCAATTGAAATATCACCGTAGTGTTATTTACTTTTACTCTCACGAATTTTCTATTACTTGAACTTTCCAGTTTCTTATTTGGTAGCTCTACCTTTAGCAAGTTAATTTCTGTATTTCTTTAGCTTTTTTACTTGAAATAGCTTCGTTTGCGATCTGTTTTTCCACAATTAAAACATTTTTTTGGTTTTAAATGGACAGTCCTTTCTGAAATGAAACATAGCACAGCCATAGCATGGGTTAAGTTTGGCAGTGTTTTTATGTTTTCCTTTTGGTAGTACTGTCTGTTTTTCGAACTACTTCTACAAATGACGTGCCATATTGTTCGATTTTCGCTGTATCGTACATTAAATTGACACTTCTTTGACACTCTTCTGCAACAGTCTGTATCTTTATCTTTGAATCCTGTTCAAGTTTTGTAAGGATGCGAGAGCATATTTTCGCATCGTTGCTTGATCTTTAGCGAAAATTAAACATTTAAATCTATCTAGGGTGACTTCGCCTAATTTAA
Organism: Acanthosepion pharaonis; assembly: GCA_903632075.3. Lineage (NCBI taxonomy): Eukaryota > Metazoa > Mollusca > Cephalopoda > Sepiida > Sepiidae > Acanthosepion > Acanthosepion pharaonis. The sequence goes on along the minus strand of CAHIKZ030001790.1, from coordinate 39,200 downwards.
ATTTCTCACAATCATGGCTGACGTAACCGGCATATGAGACAAAATCTTGATCTTCGTCCTTAGTAAGGTTCATGCAGCGCGAGCATCTATAAAATAGTGAATTCTTTTCACCATAAATTTTTGTTAATATCGACATTGTTTCGGTAAATGTAATTTTTCTCTGAAGTATTCGAAAAAATGAAATTCAGATATTTTTCTTGTTTAACGGTATACAATTCGTGCTTACTATCCATCTGACCATCCTTGTCATTCTTTTCTGAAAATCGCCTAGTCTCTATCTATAAAAGGCAGGATGTGTGTGTGTGTGTGTGTGTGTAGAATGCACGGCTGCAATTTTCGACGGATTTGCACCAAAATTTACATGCACATTCTCCAAGATAGCAAGAAGGCCAAGACCAACTTTGCATTTCCCAACTCACATCGATAGTGGAAATAATCGATTTTTTCATGCTTCTACGGCAGTTTTCATATAGTTTGCGGCCATTTTCTACTGGCTAGAGTGAGAGCCTATAGCTGGCTGCCACGGATAGGCAGAAAGATTCTACTGGCCAGTGTGAGAGCCAACAGCTGACTGACACGAATGTTAACTAGCATGCAAAAAAAAAAATCAATAGCTGCATTCGTCACAAGTGGGAAAAATTTAAATCTGCCTGGCACTTTACTCCAATTGGCTCATTCGCTTGCTTAAACTCAACGTTGATTCTGTTTCCGCAGAACTGGGTTTGGTGTGAAAAAGTATTTGTTGTTAACATTCCTTTTTCATTCGGTTTTTCCAGTTACGAGTCCTTTTTTTTTGTTTTGTGTTCATTTTGTTTAGTTCCTTTTTCGTAACAGATTTAATGTTTAGTATAGAGCTTAGAAAAAATTCGCAGTGTGAGATAGGCAAGAAGTAAGGCATGTAGCAACATCAGCACGGCAAAGGGCACTCCTTTAAAAGCAAGGAAGGGCAAACATATTTTAAGTCAAGTGATAGCGGTCGCTGTATGAGTCGTACGATTTTTGAATCAAGCACAGGCAACGTACGATAGGAATGTAAGTTTTTCTTCTGCGGTGTAATTAAATTCACTAAATAAGTTAGCGACTGAGTCCAGTGAAAATGAAATTGACGCATTGCCTCTTCGTTGCTTTTACAGGATTGCCTTCAGCTGTTCTCGATATCCAATCTGCTGCATTTACTGTAAAAGTTGTTGAATAATTATCTTTAATTCTTCCATAGGGCATTATTTACGCACAAGTAGACCTTAACAATGAAGAATTTTTTTTTTTTTATAGGAGTATGTCGTACATCCTTGGAACTTATTCACTTCCGGGTATCGCTATGAATATACACAAACTTCACAAAATTCTTTTCTGTAAATTTTGAATTTTCATCGTCAGTTAGTGATGCTAAGCAAGAGAAGAAAATGTTATTTTTCTTTTTCTTTTCAATTCGAATTACTCGTCGCTACTGCTATATCGTCATTCGACTGAATAAATATAAATATAGCCGCCTCTTCTACTCCAATAGCTTCATATCTCGCATCTCTCGCCTATGGAACTCCCTTCCCTATTCCTGTTTCCCTGATAGTTATAATCTCTAACTATTCAAATGTAATGTCAATCGACATCTCCAGTTGCCTTGATCTATCCACTATCCTTCTCTTCATCCTCTCCTCTATCATTCCTACCTGCTCTCGCTCCAAATCCTCTGTAACCCCTTGCGTACTAGTGGCTTCCCGCCTTGATAGAATGCTTTAAAAAAATACAATCATGAACTATAATGTCAATTGGATTCGATGTAGTTTTACTTAATTCTGTAGTAAGGATATAAGGCTCGTTCCCGGTTAGTTCTCTTTTGACGCTTCTCGGCGTTAGGATATTTGCCATTTGGACGAGTCCAAGTCATGTTTCGGAGAGGCGTGTTCATCTCCACAGCATCAACCTTTCCATGTGATTTCATTAATATCTCGGATTTTATTTCATCTACTCGCCGACATGTCCGTTTTAACTTCTTCATTCTCTTTAAGAATTTCTTTCATTTCAAATGCCAACAGATTTTTCTTTAGTTCAAAGCACCTTTGATTTTGTCTTCACCACTTGATGTTTTATTCTTGTACTTAATTTTCTAAACATCCGCACGTTGCCTTCATTTCATTTTAAAACTTTCTTTACAGATTCATGCATAAGAAATATATCTGTTACTTCACCGCCATTGCAATTTTCGATTTCCCCACCTCTTTCTCCTCCTCACTTTAACCTTTCCAGCACTAATTTACCTTTCTCTCATTACTTTCCCCAACAACTGTCTATTTATTACTCCTTTATTTTCAATTCATCTTTCTGACATTTCATTTTTTTTCTGTTTCTGTTTCTCTTATTCACTAGAATTTAAATTTTTTTTTATTCTTTTGCCTCTTGTCTTCTTCGTGGCGTATATCTCTCCACCTACACACCTACTAAATTCCGCTTTCTTACTTAATAGATTTATCACATCTTTCTTACAGGAGCTCATCCACCATCTCTATCCGGAAGTATGCGTGTATTTTTACTTTTCTCCAAAAGTGAGGTCTCTAAATTACCATTCCATTCAAATGCCATCTCAATCTTACTGCTCTTGAAAAATCTTTTTTGTAGTTTTCTTTCTCTTCTTCTCTTTTTTCAATGGCGTACACTGACTACTTTTTTTTTTCTTTTTACTGTTCGCCTTTTCCGATAACTTTTTGTTTCTATTTTAGTTGTGAAAAAAAAAAGAACCTTTTCATTTCCTCAACTACTCAGTCATTCTGAGACATGTTACTTTTATACGTATGTTGTTCTCTTTGCCAATTACTCACTAACGATAAACAAGACGACATGTTTGTATACCGACGGCGGACTGCACCTCCAATTTTCATTTTGTGATCGTCAAATTATCTTCTTTGATGTCATCGCCGCTTGTATTTTGAATGTGTTACAGGTAATGCATATTGATCAGGTCTGTATGCTTTGTTTTACTTTGCCGCTTAAAAAAAGGTAATAACTTGTGCCAAAGAAATAAAATTGTGGTGCAGAATTGGACATCTTCCGAACAAAAGTATTCTTTTTTATTCAATCTTTCTTGCAGACACATAAACAAATATGTAGAAATGAAGTTGTAAACATGTGTGAGTATAGTTACTAAGTGTTTCTGTTAGAGCTACAGGTCTTATTATTTTTCTTCCCTGCAGGATTATTTTAATTAGATTTATACAAGAACATGTCGTCCAAGTCTGGCTCCGAATAACAATATACCTTACGGATATGAATATCCATTAAACAGTTAGACTCGATATGTGGGTGAGCAGAATTTGGTAATTCTAATTGACATTCGAACATTCAATTATTTATTTAATGAGTTTAATCGTATTATTTTTTTTAAATATCTGAAAGGAAAAGTTGTAGACGTAGAATAATTTCCAAGAAGCAAACTGAATGTTGTGATACTTGACGTTATGCATACATGCTATACTTTTAGCTAGTATCAGGGCTGATTTTATTTTTTCAATTTACTTAGGTTGTGTGGATGTGTTAGTGTTATAGAGATGTTTTAATTCCCGAACACAGTTACCACATTGTGGCCGTGTCCGTAGTTAATATTACTAAGTGTTGGCTTTTTCTTGTGTATTATTAAGGCTTCCATTATTTTTAATCTTTTTTTTTTAAATGTAGTTGAGGTTATTAAAAGAATACAAACATAATGACCTCATCCACATGTAAAAAATAGAAAAAGCCAACACTTAATAATATTAACTACGAACACGATCACAATGTGCTAACTGTGTTCGAGAAATAAAACATCTCTATAACACTAAAAACATATACACAAAACACACACCCAATTATGTTGAAAAACATCATCCTTGATAATGGATAACAGTATAGCCGAAAGCGCTCGGAATTATAGAACATTTGGACAGTTTCTACACACTCGGTGTCCAAAAAAGCAATCACTTGTTCGAACAGAAGAAAAATTAAATAAAACGCTTAATCGTAGTACCGTGTCTTTCGTTTTTAATGAAACATATATATATATATATATATATATAGTGTGTGTGTAATAACCTAACCCAAAATTATTTCTACTCAATAGCATTTGCTTTAAAATAATATAAAAGTATAGCCGTATCATAACGAGATAGCTTTCTTTCATGAACCTCTTAAATCCCTCCTATGCCACCGTCACCTCTCAGGCAACGGACGTTTCTTCTCGCTATCAATCAACACTAGATCTGGCTTCAGTCTATTCACAATAACCTCTCCTGGCAATGTAGCATCAACCAAAACTTTACACTTCCTTTAGCCCTACATCCTGGTCTTCTACCTTGTGTCAGTCACACCATGCTTCAGGAAGGTCATCCTTCGCAGGTCCGCCGAGGGTATATTAGCACTTCTTGAAGCTGCTGCCACAACCTCCAGGACCAAGTTATACCTAAAGGTGTACCAGCCATACTGTAGCGCATTCGGACAGGGTGACATTATATGGCAGAGGTGTCTGTATATACCACACAACCGGCAGGAGGGTGACTCTTGCACTCCCCATCTCCTCAAATTTGCCGTTAATGCGGCAACATCATACGCTGCCTGAATGAAGAACTTTAAATGTCCTGCGCTGAGACCCCACCAATCAGACCAACTCAGCAGAAAACCATAAATACCTTCCCAATTGAATCATTGACTCTGCTGAGCCTGTTGGACAATCGTCTCTCCTCTTGGAATTTCCGAACTCCCTATTCCTGTAACTTGCTGTGTTCTTGTCCACTGACCGGAATCGCGTTATCTCGACTAGACCAAGTTTAGCACCTCCCTCTCTTGTTGCTTTACCACCACTTCCACTGCTGACATCATCTCTGTCATTTTCCACCTCCCTCCTGTATTCACCTCAAGCGCATTTTCCCGCATTATAGTAACTTTAGATTCACACAGCATAGACTCCAATCTCACTGATGTCTTGAAGAGATATAAATACTTGTGATTTAAAACAGAAGTTTAAAATATGCTTCATTCCATGTTCTCAAATAACTTCCCTAAACATTCACACAAAATTCGATTAAAGATATACTCAGTATTATATATTTATCTTATATACTGAATACTGAAGAAATGTAACATCGCATGCATTGAAACCATTCTAGGAAAGATAAAACTAAGGTAGGCTGGTTATGTTGTGAAAATGGATGAGCGGAAGTTTCCAAAAAAGGTGCTGTATGGAGAACTACCAAACTCCAAGTGTTTAAGTTAGACGTCCACAATTACGCTACAAAGACAAATTGAAAGACAACTTGAAACGCCTCAACTTTGATCTGATAACCTGGGAAGCCCAGGTATCAAACTGACAGGAGTGGCGTAAGACGTTTCATTAAGTTAAAGTGTTTGGTAGACAGTAGACTGAAGTACCATGGTCAATTTTGTCAAGCTTTGAAGCAGTGACGCCATCAAAATACTGCTTTAATAAATTTCATCTGTCCCTGTAGTTTTTTTGCCCGCACTTAAGAAAGCACAAATAAAAGATGTCTTTGCCTTACCTGATTTTCTCTACAATAGTCCCTGCTAGCATGCATAAGTGTAAAGCGAAGAGTACCATCCAATGCTGACCCTCATTTATCATTCACGTTAGGAGAGTCCATCATCTTATAGAATGATGTAAAAAACGAAGATCGCTTTGAAACTTTATATTTATTAACAAAACCAGATATGAAAGCAGGCTACTCTATAAAAAAAGTTTGGAACAAAACTTATTTTATAATAAACAGATTACATATACATGTAAATTTTTCTATGACTAAGAGAAATTCGAAATCTAATTAAATTGATCTCAGAGTGTGTTTACGTGCACCTGGCAACGCATGTAGTTTTTTTTTTTTTTTTTTTTTGCTTGTTATCATATTTTGTTTTAATCAATTTCATGTGATTATAAACTGATTGGTATAGGTGAGCGCGTCTATGTTTATTGACAGAAAATGAAGAGAATAAAACAGATTTGATCGCTATAAACACATACAGAAAACGATTAGCCGACTGCCATATAATTTTAAAAAATGTTAGATGTATAGTCTGAAGGATTTAAGATATTAACTGAAGCTGACAAATACAGAAAAAGCTTACATAAAAAATTCATAAAAATATTATATCAAAAAAATCTCTCTCTCACACACACACACACACACACACACACACACACATATATATATATATATATATATATATATATATATATATATATATATATATATATATATAGTTAAATGTATTTCTCTGTAACCTTGGAAACGTGAATTATGATTTTTGCTGTGTCTTTAAAACCCTGTAATTTTAAAAGTTACTCCAAAATTCGCTTGAGGATGAAGTGGAACTAATGTCTTTAATTTAATTACAAAATTAAATTCAGAGCTTTCAGCTTCCATTTTTGAAACATGGTTAGAACTGTGTAGCGAAAAAAACATATTTTAAATGAATTAATTTATAATATTAATGCTCTGTAAATTTACATTGAGCACTATTTTGTAAAAATAAAATATCTATAAGAACACCGGATTATATATGTTACTGTTCTTTCTTTTCTTTATATATATATATATATATATATATATATATATATTATAATTTTTCATATAGATAAAAACAATTTATTCACGACAAAGAAGCAACTTCCATTCGGTGCAATTTGATGCATTGAAACGAAGTTATAACTCTTTACGACATCAATGATCATAGCCCCCCCTCCCGTTAATTTTCTTTCTTTTCTATGAATTACCATGATTATTAATAATGATAATGTAGTACTTACCTGTAACATCTTCCAGCATATTCCAAAGTTGTTCTTCCCCGAGAGTACCCGAAAACTAGAGATCAGTCTCTCCTATAATTTAATTCATAAATGGGTGGGATGAATACATTCATAAACTTTATTTGTCCACTGATATTATTTCGAAGTGAACAAAAAAAAAAAGACTAGGATGAAAGTTGAATTCGGACCACCCATAACGCTTACGTAACCGGAACATACTCAAGTTTTAATTCGGCATAATTGTGAAATGTAAACACTTTATTTTGAGGGGGCGTACATTGGGACATTTCTGTTTGTATAAAATCGAAATTATTAATTTCCATGTCTAAAAGCCTATAATTCCTGTAAGGAATGAAAAATAATTTGACGTAGTAACGAAAATTATACCTTACCCAGATATCTGGACAAAATAGATCAGATTGAAAAAGAAAGTTAGACTTTTTTTGTTTACACTCTCACAGCAATAGTTAATAAAAATGTTTCTATCTAAATCTCGCATAACGGAAATGGTTAAGAATTATAGGATTATAATAAGCAGCAAATCTGTCAAAAAACGTATATATTTGGTTTTAAAAATAAACAATCTTCCACGTGAATATTATTAATTGTCTATTGACATTACATTTGAATATTTGAAGATTAAAGCTATGAAGGAAGCAAGAAGGAAGTGAGTTTCACTGTGTTGGTGCGCGAGAGAAGAAGCTGTTTCGACAGTGAAAGGATGGCAGCGGGATGCCAACCTAGTATCACGTTTAAATTCATGCAGCTGGGCTTCCAGTGAAAGTAGCTCGTCAGAGCAGTTGCCATGAAAATATTTTTAGAAAAGCCAGATTTGAATGTAACAATTATTTAGAGATTATAATGATTTACTGATACTAATCCTACTAATTATCACAAAGCTGGGGAGAGAAGAGGTAGATAAATAACTTTTCCATGGGGTATTTGCACGTAAGTGAATATAATGAAGTATATATATATATATATATATATATATGTTTGTGTGTGCATGCATGTAAAAGGACATTGTAATTTGAGTATATTGATCTGAAGAGAAAAATATCACTGCCCCTTTGTGAGTAATGTTAAACAAGGACTGAAGTTTGAAGTTGTCTTTCTAAAAATGAGACAGTAGCTGTAATAAAAAATTGTTAGCATTGATCAATGGCTTTAAGACGTGACCTTTTGTAATAGAAAAAGCTCTGCATACGTGTGACGAAGAACCAAAATACAACAAACAATATTCATGAACTGTAGTATGAAATAAAGGCACATTTTTACTGCTTTAAGCTAGATATAATTTCAAATTGTTGCCTCACCTGTTCATAATTTTCTGAAATGTGTACTACAAAAATGGCAATAACTAAACATGCAAATATTTTTTTTTTAAAACTACACATGGTAAAGATTGCCTGAGAAGCTTTAAAATTCAAAACGGGTATTATACGAGATCACATTAAAAACTATCTGAACTGTTTCTATAAAAAGAAAAGAGTAAAACATATCAATTCGACATTTAACCTTCTTTGAAGTATTCCCCTTCTGATGCCAGGCACTTTATCTGGCGTCGTTTCGATTGATTTAAGCATTATTGGAACTCATTTTTCTGGGGTAGCGAGTCGCTGCCTCGTCGCATTTTCTTGGATTTCCACGCGGTTTTGAAATCTTGTTACTTTCAAGTGGGATTAAATTTTTGGAATAAAGAAAAAGTTGCAAGAGGCAAGATTTGGAGAATATGGTAGTTGTGGGGCCTGGGAAATGTGATTGATTCAAAAATTGCTACACAAGCCATGGTCACTAATGGAACATCTGTTGTATGCTGAAATGACCCCACTACAGACTTTTCTTACAAGCACTACTATCAGCAAGAAACACGAGGAAGAACGTTATAAATTTTGTGGGCATATGGAACAGACGTCAGGGTCTATCTGTGCCAAGCGGCCTTACTCTGCGTACTTCACATTCGTTACCATAACAAAAGTCTAGATTCTTTTTGACCAAACCTCGTATCGTCGTTGGCGCCAGCTCGCATCTGAGCATCGGGATCGTCATGCTCTTTCCCTATTTCCTTTATCTCCGCAAATGGCGGTGGCGGAGATGGCTATGAGTCAAAGAGAGTTTGACGAAGTCATTCGCGTGAATTTTTATTTTGTTCGACAACTCTGCCCGCCAGCGAAACCCACCCCAGAAGCGCCTCCCTCGAGTCCCAAACGGGATTGAAATAGACGTCATCTGGCAAATCTGGTTGCATCTTGCAGTCGGATTCTTGGTCTATCACGGTCCGCCTTGGTCGACTGACGTTGCCCTCTTCCGCTGGGTTGGCCGTTGGGATTGTGTAGATCTTTACTTATTCTACCGTCGGAATCTTCGGGGGTTGGTCGCGATATGTCTGATGCTTTCTCTTCGACCTTACCCTCATCGGTGGTCCTACAGATCAAAAAATAAAAGTATACAATTATCAATAAATAAATAAGATGTTTTTTATTATTGTTGTTACTAAAAATAAATATTTCAGAGATAAGTCTTGGGGAGAACAAGTCTAGCAAATGCGAAAGGATTTGTTTATAATTCATATTAAATAACAGATTCTAGTAACTTCCTCATTAGTGCAAAGATCTGTGTTTGATCTTTCATTATGCTCATATATCGCTATTTTCAGGGAAAGCATAAAGACGAACCATATTCCTTAGTTCCACCAGTTCGAACCTTCAAGTGTAAGACCCACCATGCCACGCATATGGTAGCCAACCACCTTCGTATTGAATTTGTGTGATGTAAGTTCCAATTGGGCATGTTCTTCCCACGAATAGCTGATTTGTAAAAAGATGCTTCCACGATCCGTATAATCTTAATCTATTCAAATGTACGGTTGATTGTTATCTTCTTCACCTATCACCATAAACTGTGATCCTACTGTGATCTTATTTTGAAACACTGTACATCGAGTGATTCTAGAGATTTGTACAATGAAAATCATTGTAAAAAATGTCACATGAATTGGGTTGTCAGTATGATATTATATACATACTTTACTTATTGTTATTTCAAATTTCAGGCGTTATACCCTCCGGTATTCATCAGGTGTATATCGATCCGTGTAACGTACAGGAAATTTCGAACATTATGTAATCTACAGGGATAGATTTTTTTTCTCCTATTCCGCTGCTCATAACTAAGGATATTTCCTCCATTTCTTATTTTTAGTATTATTCAGTTATTGCTCAGCCTATTTCCATTGAACTCAAGTACATACTGCCCGGTCCAAGTATTGTCTCGCAGTTACTATGTCAACGAATCCCTAAACCAACGCTGTAATCCGCGAGGCTATTGTTAGCGGAGTTAATAGAACCAGAAGCCTAATCTGCTTGTTGACCATTGCTGCTACTTCTTGTCATGCTGGTCTACAATAACCAAATATCATTCTATTGGTACAACTGTTGTTGATATTGAAGAGCTCTTGTCTATCTAATGCTGTAGATTAAACAAAGTGTTAAGTTCAAAATTCCCCGTAGGCTATCCAGATCTACATACATCTAGTGAAGAAGTACTGTGGTCGAAAAGTTTTGATAACAAATAACAAAAAAAAACATGATAAGTAAAGTAGTCCGCATATAAATAATGATAAATCCTCATCCCAAAAATACGGAAATTGTAGAGATATATCGATATCTGAACTATTAGAACTAAAGTTACATTTTTAAACTCTCTTTTCCCTTCAGAATGTAGCCTTCTATAAGGCTCTGAATTTTGATTTGAGATCGGCTGCCACACAACGTTAGGAATTCCGTTCTGTCTTGTTATTTAAACCATAGTTAATTGGGGGAGATGAATTTCCGCTTTCTCCCAAGGAAATTGCGTCACTTACTGCACATAGCTAAGGGTTAAATAGCAGAGTAATCTGGATTCTTTAGCCTTGGCTAGCAACCAGTCTAATAGAAAAAAGTCCTGGATAACAAACCGTTAAGACGTCAACAGGGAAATTACGCTACTATCTTTCGCATGGACGTATAGTAATTCATAGTTAAAGAAAAAGTACTGTGTAGAGAGACATGATATTCCAACTCCTGGAAGGATATTCTATTTAACTAATTATTTATTCCATTTTATGGATAGGGACAAAGGTGTCTCGGTATATATTAATTATTATTATTATTGCAAGCTTATTAAAAGTAAAATTTAAAGAATAATAATGGGAAATTGTAAAATAAAAAATACAGCTACAGAATAAAATGAACAGATTCGACTGGATGTATGACATCACTCATGAAGCAACGTCATGCCATCTAGTTCGGTGACGGTAAGTGTTGTTTTATCATGACTGCAGATTCTGTTTGAGACGGAAGACTGTTGAGGCTGATAAATCATTTGAATTCTGTATATTCACTTCGTATCTTGTCTGGTCGTTCCTCCTGGGTCCAAGCGTGCCGCTCCAACCCTTTGGTCAGATGATCACCAGCCTCGCCTTTCCCGACTCGCTTCCAATACCTGGTCACTAAAGCAACTATACCGATCTCCGGTCTGTCTACCCACGCTGTGTTTAGATCTTAGACAGACGGGACCAGCAGGGATCGGGGCCGATACAAGTTGAGTCCGACGGGGGGGGCAAAACACAAATAAAATAAAAACTCACGACACCAAACAAAATTGCTGATAAAAAGGGTAACAACCTTTTATATCTTAAAGTCCGTTACATAAAAACAAAATTGTTCTCAATTCCCGACCCGCTCTGTGGACTATGGCACCAAGCTTCTATCACACAATAGGAAAATGTCGAATTACCTACTTTTTCTAGAATCATGTATGTATGTCGGAGTGTGGTTCAGTTCGACACTGGGGCTAATTTCTATCGATCATTCGCAGTTGATTCTTCTCTCCGACTTGAGTTGTATTTCTTCTTCTTCTTCTGTTTAGACTGGTAGATTTCTTGTTTCAACCCAGTGGAAGATTTCTTGCTTCGATTCAGTGGAAGATTTCTTGCTTCGATTCAGTGGAAGATTTCTTGCTTCAATTCAGTGGAAGATTTCTTGCTTCAATTCGGTGGAAGATTTCTTGTCTTCAACTTGGGCTGGAAGGATTTCTTGTTTCGGGATTCTTCTGTCGTCCGAGGGTGAACTGCAACTCACGCCCAACCTAACTCCAACTTCAACTCAACTTCAGCTCCAACTCACAGCTCCAACTTCTCAGGTTTTCAGGCAATCTTCTTCTTCATCTACTTGGGCTGGAAGTTCTTCTGTCTTCGACTTGGGCTGGAAGTTCTTCTGTCTGAGGGTTCTTTTGCCCGCAAAGGGGCGAGTGAATCGGGTCTTATGTCCGCGTTCAGGATCTTCCCCTGCCCGCGGTCCTGCTGCAACTCAGCCCAACTCCGGCTGCATCTCCAACTCAAACTTCTTCTCTTCGGCTTCTTCGAAATTATTGTTCACTCATCTCCGCTGTCAGTGCGCGACTGCAACTTCTCCACTTAGGCCAAACGGACCGGCCTTTCTTGCCCGCAAGGGGGCGATGAGCCGGGCCCGCAGCCCCGCGCTCAAACTCCTTCTTCATCCGAGGCGCAGCTCCAACTGATTTCTGCCGACTGGGGTCCTGCTTATATTGACGCCGCAACAAACCGGGGTGGGTCGGTCGGCGTCAGGGGTTTCTCGATAATTTCAAAAGTCGTATTAATTTTGACTTTCCATTATCGTTATTGTTTTCACCCCCACTTTCTCACAGAGCTCTTGGTGGGGCGGCGCATATCTATTTCTCTTAGTCTCTCTCATGTCAGGTGATCGCTCTCAACCAATCGTTCCCGATCGAACCTTTCTTTCTCTTCTTTTCCGCAGCCCACGTGACCGCCTCGTCCAACAGTTATTGATCGAGGTTTTTTTCCTTCTTCTTCCGCGGTCACGTGATTGTATTCGACCAATTGTTATTGACCGAACACCCTCTCCCTTTTTGTTGGCGGGTGTGGTTACCTCGTGCTGGTTTTAAAAAAAAAAAAATCCGATTTCGCACCTTTTTTTGCACGTACGCAAAATGACAATCTTTAGCTTTCTTTCACCTGGACTTTGTCAAACAGCCCGCTGCTAATTAGTCTTGACTTTAGAAAAGGTTCTTTTCCGCCTTCTTGGCGCCCTCTGTGGTCCAAAAACAATTGCTCTTCTTTTTTTTTTACCTTTTGTTTTTCCTGATAGTCGAAAATCTTAATTATCTAGGTCGAAATATCTCTACTTTCTTAACGTGGGTGTCCAATTCTTAACAGGTCAATTCCGTATATCGTTTTCACCAGTCACTTCCCCAACCCAAAGACACTTTCTCTCAGATCAAGTAAAATTCATTTCTATTGTTCAAAAGAAAAAAAAAAAAAAAAAATTCTCTTCACTCCAAATTGATAAGGGTTTTTCCATGCAAGAGTCGGTCAGAGGCCTCTGACCGACATCTGGTCGATATCATGTCTTTTTCCCTTTCTTTCTCTTTTTTATTATTTCCAATTCTATTCTTCCCTTTGTTTTAAAAAAAAAAAAAAATCGACCACACGCAGACCTATCTCTACCATCAACTGGGTCATGCGTCATACATTTCTCTTTCTTTCTTTTTCTTTTTCCTTCCTTTTTTTTTTTTTTTTTTCTTCTTCTTTCCTTAGGATCGTCTAGTACATTCTTAGTGAATTATTTTCAACTCAGTTATTTTCCGTTTTTAAAAAAAAAAACAACAACCTGTTTAATAAACTGAATAAGAAAAAATTAACTCATATTTCTATGAATATTTCCAATAAATGCAAGGTGCCATAATCCTCCCCTAACCGATTTGTCATTTACCCGTAAATGACACCTAAACCCAATTACATCATTTAACATGCACCATGCATTTGTCTCATGCAATTCTATTCTACTTTTTTTTAACATGCATTTTTCATTTAATGTAACTTTTGTTCTACATGCAATGAAATGTTCTTTTCATTTTCTTTTGTTCTACATGCAATGAAATGTTCTTTTCATTTTCTTTTTCTTCTACATGCAATGAAATGTTCTTTTCATTTTCTTTTGTTCTACATGCAATGAAATGTTCTTTTCATTTTCTTTTGTTCTACATGCAATGAAATGTTCTTTTCATTTTCTTTTGTTCTACATGCAATGAAATGTTCTTTTCATTTTCTTTTGTTCTACATGCAATGAAATGTTCTTTTCATTTTCTTTTGTTCTACATGCAATGAAATGTTCTTTTCATTTTCTTTTGTTCTACATGCAATGAAATGTTCTTTTCATTTTCTTTTGTTCTACATTCTACAATGATGAAATGAAGTGTGTGTGTGTGTGTGTAGGTGCAGATGTGTTCTTTAGGGTTTGTTCTTCTTGGTCAATGTTTTCCTCTCTGCTGTGGGAGGTTTTTCCGCCGCACGTGGTGGTCTCACGCCAGCCTCCTCCATTGGTCTTCCAGCAATTTCTTCGCCAGTTCTGTCTGAGTGAGGAACACCGCTCGGCATCTCCCCTCGAGTTGTTGCATGCTCACTAGACTGTCGTTCGCTAATCTTCTCCTACTCTTAATCTTCCATATTATTACACCCCCGATGGCTATAACTAGGAATGTACCCATTACTATTGACCAATTTATCGCGATCTGCTCATCGTCTTCCCAAGCTACACCTTCGTCTCCCAGCGCACTTAACTTATCTCTTAAGTGATCCATATCGATCTTTTCTATGGGCTTCATTAAAATTGGCATCTTATTTAAGGTAACATTAGAGAATCTCTTTACTATCGGCTCCCATAATTCTGTACAATTGACTAAGCCTCTACCAATCATCTCTATGAGTGAATCTTTTTTCTTCATACCTTTCTTCCATCTGGTAATAGGGGGGCAAGGAGATGGACACCCCAACCGCCGAACATCCCATGGGTAGCGTCACCAGGGATAACGGTGGCCTTATTCTTAATGTCCTTGTGGACTCTCCCCCACATACCCTAGACAGGCTGATATGTTTCTGGGTGGCTACTGCCCACACCCCGTCTGAAACACTGATAGCTTGTGGTAATGCCGAGTTTGTTAATACCTCCACTTGGCAGATTCTTTTGATTCCTTCTCCCTTCCTTCAAACAATTCTAGTATGCACAGTTTGCGGTTACCAGTTTTATAGATAGGGCTCAACGAGGTACAAGTCCCCAGGGTATCATCTCTACACCTTCTAGCTTCTTCAGCTGATAGCAACATGAATTTCGTTCTCCCCGAATTTAATGCTATGTAGTCTGCTTCCACCTTGTACCTAGCTATCATTCCTGAAAGGTAACAAATTCTCTTGTTGTTCTTCTTCACAACCACTTAGTCTCGCTCGACTCATCACTCAATCATTTCATAACTTTTTTTTTCTTAGTTCGGCTCCTCCCTCCTCTAACTAACCTCTAGCAGACAGAATGGTCCGGTCAGGTGTGCGTGGCGCCCACTCTAAAGGTCGTACTTCATGACACCACTGGTGATCAATCAACAATGCCAATGATCTTCTTCCGTCCCTCGTGAGGTGCAGCCCGCATCTCCATTCCCCCACTCACATCTACCATAGTCAGCCAATAGGATTTTGGATGAGCCAGTGTCGTTATCTGTCGACACTAAATGCTCCTATTCTGCACAGCCCTTTTGTTCTACTGAGATTTGGGGTTCTTCTCCCTCCCTGATCTCATCTTCTGAGGTGATTCCTGTTCAACCTCTAACCTTCTTTCTGTGTTTAATTCTCGTCCAGGAGGTTTTTTGTCCTCTTCTTCATCCCCTGATTCTTCTTTCTGTTTAGAGTCTTCGCCTTGAATGTCTTCAATACCTCTCGACTCTATGTCTAAACTTTTCTTGTTCCTTATCCTTTCCTTAAGCTGGGAAAGGGGTATTCGATCCTCCTCCTCCCACTCGCTGGACCCTTCGTCCTGTTCAGGGTGCCTCTTTTTAAAGCCTTCGACTGCTTGTTTGGACCTCTTCGTCTTTTTCTTCCTTTTCTTCGGACATGGGGGTGCGATGGCGATTTCACAGGGTCTTCTCTGCACTGATTCAGTCGACGACTGAACATCGCTAATCCCCGCTGAGGGTTCCAACTCCGTCACTCGGACTGCTTCGTTTATCTGGTCAAGTTGACCTATCTCCTCATCTTCTTCGGAGTCTTCCTCCGTCTCCATTCCTTCCGGTTCAACCAGAGTTACCTTCCTTTTCCTTGTCTTCTTAGGCCTCGGCTCGCTCATTTCCAGGTTAGCTATTTCAGCCTTCTTCAGATCATTGGCATGAACCCTCCTCGCTCGTCCTGCCACTTGATCCCATATTACATATGATACTGGGCCCGTCTGCTCTACTATCCGGTAGTACGGTTCCCATCTCTGGTCCAGTTTTCCTTCTCTCTGGTGGATTTTATAGTAGACAGGGTCTCCAACCTTCAATTCTACCACCTTTCTTTCAGCATTCACCCTCTCATTTCTTTTCTTCTGGGCCCTCTTTATTCTTCTTCTGGCCTGTACGAATATCTTATGTTGCTGTTCCAGCAATAGTTGATGATGATCTTCTCCCATATACCTTCTTCGGGGCTTCAGTAGGTTATCTACAGGCAGGACCACGTCTCTGCCAAACAACAAAAAATAAGGAGAAAATCTGGAGGTTTCGTTTATCGTAAACCTCACGGCCGCCAGAGCCTGCGTCAAATACAAGTCCCAATTTCCAATGTTTTCTCTGACCAACTTGGCCAATACATCTCCCAAGGTTCTATGAAACCTTTCCACTTTAGCATTTCCCTGGGGGTGATATGGGGATGTTTTTATGTGCTCTACATTCAAACCTGTCAAAACCTCTCTCATGATGCTGTTCACATTCTCCGTGCCATTATCTGTTACCAATTGCACAGGGGCACCATACCTAGGGAAGATTTCGCTTATTATCAACCCGGCCACAGTTCTGGCCTTCTTGTCTGGTACTGCAAATGCTTCAGGCCAATTTGTTAGCCAATCGACAAAACTCACTATATAGTTGTTTCCTTGTGCAGTTTCCCCATATGGTCCTGATACGTCCATACTCACTTTCTCGAAGGGGAAGTTTGGTACGTCTGTTTCCTCCAAGGGTGCCATTTCCTGCCTTCTGCTCTGCGACTGGCACACTACACAACTTCGAACATAGTTAGTGACTTCTCCGTACAGTTTGGGCCAATAGTACTTTCTTCCTATGAGATCACATGTCCTATCAATTCCCATGTGACCCAACCTCTCGTGGCACTGTTCCAATATCTCTGGTCTTAAACTTTTGGGCACATACAACTTGGGTTTGACTTCTTCATCCCTTCCTGAGAGATAATACAGTCTTTCCTCTATTATGGCATACTTGGTGGTCTCTCCTGACTTCACCTTTTCTCTCAGAGCAGCTATTTCACTGTCTGCTTGCTCCTTCTCAATTCCTTCTGTCCAGTAAGGATCGGTTATTATCTGGGCGTCCCCTTCTTCGTCCGATTCTAATATAGGGCGATCTTTTAGCTTATTAGAGTTAATTACTCCTATTCTATAGGCTTTATCATCTACTCCCTGTTCTACCCTTACAGATCTTTCTTCCAGTTGTTTCGGTATTCTTGAGAGTAAATCTGCGCACGTGTTTTCCTTTCCTGCCAAATACTCTATCTTACAGTGGTAGCCACTTAACTTAAGTGCCCACTGTTGAATTTTCTTATTATTTGTCCACTCTGCCTGCAATAGATACTGCAGAGGCTTGTGGTCCGTCTTTATAGTGAAGACCGCACCATTTAAATAGTAGTCCAGCTTTTGGAGAGCATACATGATAGCATATGCTTCCCTCTCTATTACTGGCCACCTCTGTTGTGTCTCTGAGAGCTTATGGGAGAGGAAGTATATCGGTACTTCCTCTGGTATGCCTGGCACTGGTCCTTCCTTATCAGGACACGGCTGGGTAAGTACTGCCCCTACACACTGCTCACTGGCATCCGTGTATAATATCATGGGCTTGCTGAGGTCTGGGTACGTCAGCAGTGGAACGGTGGTCAACTGTTCCTTTAGCGAGTCAAATGCTCGTTGACAGTCCTCTGTCCACTTGAACCTAGCGTATTTCTTCGTCAGGGCCACCAGCGGTATGGCAATTCTTGAAAATGCCGGGACGAAGCGTCGGTAGTAGCCTATAGCTCCTATGAAACCTCTTACCTGCCTCACGGTCTTAGGCTCTGGCATTTCTCTTATGACCTTTACCTTATCCATGTCGGGTTTAATACCGTCTCCGTTTATGACGAAGCCTAAATACCTAGTTTCTTCCCTCAGAAACTGACACTTTGACAATTTCAATTTTAATCCGTGTTTCCTCAACCTTCCCAACACCTGTCCTAAATGAAAAAAGTTTGTTCCACTGTCTCCGAAAATATCAAGATATCGTCCAAATACGCCATGGCAAAGCTCTCATATCCTCCTAACACTATTGACATTAGCTGTTGGAAGACTCCCGGGGCATTAGCTAAACCGAATGGCATCACTCTGAACTGAAACAGTCCCAGGTGACACGCGAATGCGGCCTTCTCCTTGTCAGCCTCATCCAGGGCTACCTGCCAATACCCGGACCTCAAGTCCAACGTAGAGAAGTACTTTGCCTTCCCTAATAATGCCAAAATGTCGTCTATCAATGGCAATGGCACCGCCAACGGCTTCGATATAGAATTCAGCTTTCTAAAATCCACACAGAAACGGTGGCCGCCATCTTTCTTACCTACTATTACTATTGGGAAGCTCCAAGGAGAGATCGATCTTTCGATCATCCCAGCTTCCAACATTTCCTCTACTGCCTCTTCTACAAGGGGTCTTTTATGTATAGGTGTTCGGTAGGGTTTTAATTTCACAGGGGGGTGGTCTCCGGTGTCGATTTTCATTTCGACTGTGTGGGTCTGACCTAGCTCCTTGTCTGACTGGGCCACCACATCTCGATTGTTCCTTAACAGACCCCCCACTCTGGTTCTAAATTGATCCGGTGCTAATATATCCTCATCTAAGATTCCTTTTGTTTGCTCTACTAGCTTCC
The DNA here is from genome assembly GCA_903632075.3 of Acanthosepion pharaonis. NCBI lineage: Eukaryota > Metazoa > Mollusca > Cephalopoda > Sepiida > Sepiidae > Acanthosepion > Acanthosepion pharaonis. The sequence goes on along the minus strand of CAHIKZ030001790.1, from coordinate 20,425 downwards.
TTCGTTCCTCCTCGAATCTCACCCGATTCAGAGTTCGTAGGGGAAGTGCTCTCCCTATCTTCTCCCCTCTCCTAACCTTTATAGTCTTTTGGGCCTGGTTCACCATCATTATGGGCACCAACTCGGCTGCCTCCACTACCGTTTCGCATAGGGTTACCTCGTTATCTTCTAGGCCCTTTCCTTCTACAGGGACCAACTGCAGAGGTCCTCTCCGTACCTTTTTTTTTTCTGACATTAGCCTACCCTTTCCCGACACTGCGGTCCTAGGAGGTAACTTTACATCTTCCTCCACCACTATGGTTATCTCTTCCTCTGGTGGGCATCCCAATGGCGTTCTCTCGCCGTTCACCACCAACACAGTAGGATTAAACTCAATCTGGGCCCTCTGGCTCCGGAGCCAATCTTCTCCCAAGATTGCCTCTGTACACAGGTCGGGGGTTACATAAAAATTTTGGGTGCTTTTCACCCTCCCAATCCTCACCGGGAGCCTCACCATCCCCCTTATCTCCAGGGGGGCCCCATCTGCTTGCGTGATCTCTATGTCCGCTTCCCGTAACCTTCTCTTCCGTTTCACCCGCCTGTATATCTCCTCTCTCATCAATGACACAGATGCTCCTGTGTCCACTAAGGCCCTCATCTCTCTACCACCTATCTCTGCTTTACAGGATAGTTCTCTCTCTTGCGTTAGCGAAGAGAACACCTGGGCTTTCTTCTTCCTGGGTCCCCACCTTTGGGTTAACCCAGCCATAGGCGCCGGTAATAATAATTCATCTTCATTTTTTTTTATGAGGTGGAGTTCTGCGCCCCCCTGCACCTGGGCGACCCCGGCCGGACCTCTCCCGGTCTCCCGTGGCCGTTTCTAAGAATACAGTTTCTTTTCAGGTGTCCTGGCCTCCTGCAAAACCAGCACCTTCTTGTCGGACAGCTTGCCGCAAAGTGGCCCATCCGACCACATGTCCAACATCTTGCTCTTTCTCTTTTTACTGGGTTGGCCTTGTGTCTATCCTCAGGGGAACCCGTCCCCTATCCAAGCGGTTCGCCCACCCACTGGTCCAAGCCTTTATTTCTCTCCTTTTTAACTGGGCCACCCTCCCTCTTAATTCTGGGGTGGCCCGCTGGCTTTTCCCTGGTCCGGTCTCTTGGGCTCAGCCTTCCTTGTCAACACCGGTGGGGCACCCTTCTTCAGCCCGCACCACTTGGCCAGGTGTCCTTTCTTACCACACCTGGTGCATCTGTCCTGATTGAAGTCTGGGGCAATCCCCACTTCGTCGGACATTCCGCCGCCCTGTGGTCCTCGTACCCACAGGTCCAGCAGACCAGCCCATATCGACCCGGCGTGGGCTTATAAAAGCCATGCCTGGTCGACCATGCCCTTCTATTGGGGTCCTCCTCCCATATTTCTGCCCGATCCACCTCTTCCTTAACCCTCTGATTCCATACGGGGGTTCTTCCGCCTACCCCCCCCTTCTTCCAGCCTCCTGACTTGGTGTCTGCTTCTTCCCACACCTCTTCACCTTATCCCATACCCCCTGGCTCTCTCTGGCCAGCTCTATCGCTGCCGACAGTCTGAGCGGTCCCTCTTTCAGGACGTCGTGCCGAACACGCTCATCACTCAGAGCTTCCACATACAGGTCCGCCAGTTGGGCCTGCATGACTGCGTTGTCCCTGACCACCTCGGGGAATGCTAATGACGATAGCCTTCCCGCTCGGGCCCCCAATTCTCCCCCGGGTCTCCTCCCGAAGCTGTGTTAGTTTTAAAAAAGGCCCTCATGGCCTCTATGGCCGTACCTTCGTCGGCGAACTCTTTGGTCAGCAGTTTTTTTTTTCTTCCCAGGCCAAGCGGGGTTGGTTTTCCAAGAGTCCCCTTACGAACTCCGACGCTTTTCCCTTTGTGGCATCGTATGCCAGGTACAGGGTTTCCTGGTCCGAGAGCTCGTAGATGGTTCGGCTCTTTTCGAGGATTGTCAGCCAGTTCCTGAACTCCTTCCCACTACCATCAAACACTGGGACCCTCGGTCCACCCAACAGCCCCCTTAAATCTACTGACAACCCCCGCCTACTTCTTCTTCTTCACCCCCCACTGCTCTATCCGACTCATAATCTGACATGTCTACAGAGAGCAACAATCGAGGTAGGGAAATAAACAAGGTGTCCTACCTTACAGACGATTCTGTTCCTTCTTTTCCTTTGGTCCCGGGTCGTTCTGATTTCTGCTTGAACTTTCAGCAACGGCGGTCGATCGTGGTCTTCTCAGGGTTGAAATCCCTCGGTCACCACGGCACCATATGTGACGTGGTTGTCTCAGGGTTGATCCGTTGGTCACGGCACCACTTGTGACGTGGCTGTCTCAGGGTTGATCCGTTGGTCACGGCACCACTTGTTGGCTGTCTCAGGGTTGATCCTGGTCACGGCACCACTTGTGACGGTTGATCCTGGTCACGGCACCACTTGTGACCTGGCCCAGTGGCCCAGTGTCGGATCCTTTGGTTACGGCGCCAACGGTGACGTCGCTCCTCCTGGTCGTTCCTCCTGGGTCCAAGCGTGCCGCTCCAACCCTTTGGTCAGATGATCACCAGCCTCGCCTTTCCCGACTCGCTTCCAATACCTGGTCACTAAAGCAACTATACCGATCTCCGGTCTGTCTACCCACGCTGTGTTTAGATCTTAGACAGACGGGACCAGCAGGGATCGGGGCCGATACAAGTTGAGTCCGACGGGGGTGGCAAAACACAAATAAAATAAAAACTCACGACACCAAACACAAAATTGCTGATAAAAAGGGTAACAACCTTTTATATCTTAAAGTCCGTTACATAAAAACAAAATTGTTCTCAATTCCCGACCCGCTCTGTGGACTATGGCACCAAGCTTCTATCACACAATAGGAAAATGTCGAATTACCTACTTTCTAGAATCATGTATGTATGTCGGAGTGTGGTTCAGTTCGACACTGGGGCTAATTTCTATCGATCATTCGCAGTTGATTCTTCTCTCCGACTTGAGTTGTATTTCTTCTTCTTCTTCTGTTTAGACTGGTAGATTTCTTGTTTCAACCCAGTGGAAGATTTCTTGCTTCGATTCAGTGGAAGATTTCTTGCTTCGATTCAGTGGAAGATTTCTTGCTTCAATTCAGTGGAAGATTTCTTGTCTTCAATTCGGTGGAAGATTTCTTGTTCTTCAACTTCGGGGGCTGGAAGGATTTCTTGTTTCGAGGATTCTTCTGTCGTCCGAGGGTGAACTGCAACTCACGCCAACCTAACTCCAACTTCAACTCAAACTTCAGCTCCAACTCAACTTCAGCAACTCTTCTTCTCAGGTTTTCAGGCAATCTTCTTCTTCATCTACTTGGGCTGGAAGTTCTTCTGTCTTCGACTTGGGCTGGAAGTCCTTCTGTCTGAGGGTTCTTTTGCCCGCAAAGGGGGCGAGTGAATCGGGTCTTATGTCCGCGTTCAGGATCTTCCCCTGCCCGCGGTCCTGCTGCAACTCAGCCCAACTCCGGCTGCATCTCCAACTCAAACTTCTTCTCTTCGGCTTCTGAATTATTGTTCACTCATCTCCGCTGTCAGTGCGCGACTGCAACTTCTCCACTTAGGCCAAACGGACCGGCCTTTCTTGCCCGCAAGGGGGCGAATGAGCCGGGCCCGCAGCCCGCGCTCAAACTCCTTCTTCATCCGAGGCGCAGCTCCAACTGATTTCTGCCGACTGGGGTCCTGCTTATATTGACGCCGCAACAAACCGGGGTGGGTCGGTCGGCGTCAGGGGTTTCTCGATAATTTCAAAAGTCGTATTAATTTTGACTTTCCATTATCGTTATTGTTTTCACCCCCACTTTCTCACAGAGCTCTTGGTGGGGCGGCGCATATCTATTTCTCTTAGTCTCTCTCATGTCAGGTGATCGCTCTCAACCAATCGTTCCCGATCGAACCTTTCTTTCTCTTCTTTTCCGCAGCCCACGTGACCGCCTCGTCCAACAGTTATTGATCGAGGTTTTCTTTCCTTCTTCTTCCGCGGTCACGTGATTGTATTCGACCAATTGTTATTGACCGAACACCCTCTCCCTTTTGTTGGCGGGTGTGGTTACCTCGTGCTGGTTTTAAAAAAAAAAAAACAAAATCCGATTTCGCACCTTTTTGCACGTACGCAAAATGACAATCTTTAGCTTTCTTTCACCTGGACTTTGTCAAACAGCCCGCTGCTAATTAGTCTTGACTTTAGAAAAGGTTCTTTTCCGCCTTCTTGGCGCCCTCTGTGGTCCAAAACAATTGCTCTTCTTTTTTTTTTACCTTTTTGTTTTTCCTGATAGTCGAAAATCTTAATTATCTAGGTCGAAATATCTCTACTTTCTTAACGTGGGTGTCCAATTCTTAACAGGTCAATTCCGTATATCGTTTTCACCAGTCACTTCCCCAACCCAAAGACACTTTCTCTCTGATCACAAAATTCAAATTCTATTGTTCAAAAAAAAAAAAAAAAAAAATTTCTCTTCACTCCAAATTGATAAGGGTTTTTCATGCAAGAGTCGGTCAGAGGCCTCTGACCGACATCTGGTCGATATCATGTCTTTTTCCCTTTCTTTCTCTTTTTTTATTATTTCCAATTCTATTCTTCCCTTTGTTTTAAAAAAAAAAAAAAGTCGACCACACGCAGACCTATCTCTACCATCAACTGGGTCATGCGTCATACATTTCTCTTTCTTTCTTTTTTTTTTTCTTCCTTCCTTTTTTTTTTCTTTCCTTCTTTCTTTCCTTCCTTAGGATCGTCTAGTACATTCTTAGTGAATTATTTTCAACTCAGTTATTTTCCGTTTTTAAAAAAAAAAAACAACCTGTTTAATAAACTGAATAAGAAAAAATTAACTCATATTTCTGTTATTTTCCGTCAAGGAATCAATTTTTTGATACTGTTCCATTGTCGTCACTAAGAGGATGAGTCCAGATGCGATTTGTATTTCAACAACAACTAGAATCAAGTCGACACGACAAATTTAAATAAATTTTTGACAAGAAGATGACAAGTAAAAACCAAGAAAAGTAAAGGTATTAAAACGGCCAAAGGATACATTCAAAATATGGGTAAAGGTTTGCGAGAATTTCTTTGGTAAAAAACAAAAAGAATACTGAAAATGTTAAATGACATTTGTCCTTCTTTACAACAGCTGAAATTGGAGGATTTCCTCAAAGATGAAGAAGAGCCTCGAGGCGACAGTAATATGGTTCTATGAGAAGGATGATAAGGATATCATGGACCAGTAAAGATTTAGGGGGGATGAGGTCTTAGAAAGGTTGCAAACAAGGAAAAGGCTTATAATTAAAACCAGGAAGAGACAGCTGAAAAAAAATGGAACACATAAAAAGGAAGGGGGATTCTGGAGAATCTGATACTCACGGGTCGAATAGAGAATAAAAAGAGGGGGGAAAAACAAGGT
>CAHIKZ030001790.1:0-12500 GCA_903632075.3 Acanthosepion pharaonis | reverse complement strand
AAACAACTGATATTGAAAAAAAATATTCATATTTGAAACCGGAATTGTTTTTATCATATTTTGCAATTCAAATTACTAACTTACTGTCTACATATACATTTTGAAATAAGTTCTATATAAAAATGACACAGTATACATATTTTCTTGCGATAAGGAGATGGAACTCTTTAACAAGTTATTTGCTGAATGATAATAAACAACTCAAATTATTCGCCGTTTAATATTTAAAGATATAAGAAATATTTATTTGAAACGAAAAACCCAAACCATTGAATGATGTCGATATATGTCTGAAATTTAGGATGCAACACGGTTCCTTGTGTAAAGATACATAAAATTGGTAGCAATTTATATGAAATTAACTTATATTGTAGTCAAATTAGTGGTTCCTTTAGTAATTTCGTACAGTTACGTAGCCAATTTGTTATGTCAAAATCACCAGTCTCCAATCTTTTTAGTGTCAGGTTAATAGACAAGATATTTGTTTTAATTATACAATGTTAATCGAATGGTCCTTTCCAAATTTTTTTTAATGTCATTTTTTGTAATGTCAGGTTATAACTACAGAATGAACTCTTCCTAACACTATGTATACTACGCCTCTCAAGAGAGGGGTCGAATCAAAATTCGAGCTTCTCGACTTGACGGTCGAACTCTCTGCTTTTGAGCAGAAAGGAACCCGGACGAGGTTCCGCCGAAGGGCAGAATCTCGTTCGGGGTGAATGACCTTTATATCTCGTTTTTACGAGTTATACGGGCATATTTTTTGGCTGAGCCTACGGGCCCAGGAAACCCACGATAAAAATGACCTTGTGTCGCATGCAACCCTCGTGGGGGTGGCTAGATACTGAATCAAGCCGAGCTTCTCGACTTGACGGTCGAACTCTCTGCTTTTGAGCAGAAAGGAACCCGGACGAGGTTCCGCCGAAGGGCAGAATCTCGTTCAGGGGTGAATGACCTACCCTGATCTCGTTTTTACGAGTCATACGGGCATATTTTTGGCTGAGCCTACGGGCTCAGGGAAACCCACGATAAAAACGACCTTGTGTCGCATGCAACCCTCGTGGGGGGGTGGCTAGATACTGAATCGAGCCGAGCTTCGACTTGACGGTCGAACTCTCTGCTTTTGAGCAGAAAGGAACCCGGACGAGGTTCCGCCGAAGGGCAGAATCTCGTTCGGGGTGAATGACCTACCCTGATCTCGTTTTTACGAGTCATACGGGGAATATTTTTGGCTGAGCCTACGGGCTCAGGAAACCCACGATAAAAAATGACCTTGTGTCGCATGCAACCCTCGTGGGGGGTGGCTAGATACCGAATCAAGCCGATCTTCTCGACTTGACGGTCGAACTCTCTGCTTTTTGAGCAGAAAGGAACCCGGACGAGGTTCCGCCGAAGGGCAGAATCTCGTTCGGGGTGAATGACCTACCCTGATCTCGTTTTTACGAGTTATACGGGCATATTTTTGGCTGAGCCTACGGGCTCAGGAAACCCACGATAAAAATGACCTTGTGTCGCATGCAACCCGCGTGGGGGTGGCTAGATACTGAATCAAGCCGATCTTCTCGACTTGACGGTCGAACTCTCTGCTTTTGAGCAGAAAGGAACCCGGACGAGGTTCCGCCGAAGGGCAGAATCTCGTTCGGGGTGAATGACCTACCCTGATCTCGTTTTTACGAGTTATACGGGCATATTTTTTTGCTGAGCCTACGGGCTCAGGAAACCCACGATAAAAATGACCTTGTGTCGCATGCAACCCTCGTGGGGGTGGCTAGATACTGAATCAAGCCGAGCTTTTCGATTTGACGGTCGAACTCTCTGCTTTTCAGCAGAAAGGAACCCGGACGAGGTTCCGCCGAAGGGCAGAATCTCGTTCGGGGAAATGACCTACCCGATCTCGTTTTTACGAGTTATACGGGCATTTTTTGGCTGAGCCTACGGGCTCAGGAAACCCACGATAAAAATGACCTTGTGTCGCATGCAACCCTCGTGGGGGGTGGCTAGATACTGAATCAAGCCGAGCTTCTCGGCGACGGTCGAACTCTCTGCCTCTGAGCAGAAGGAACCCGGACGAGGTTCCGCCGAAGGGCAGAATCTCGTTCGGGGAGAATGACCAACCCGATCTCGTTTTTACGAGTTATACGGGCATATTTTTTGGCTGAGCCTACGGGCTCCAGGAAACCCACGATAAAAAAATGACCTTGTGTCACATGCAACCCTCGTGGGGGGTGGCTAGATACTGAATCAAGCCGAGCTTCTCGGCTTGACGGTCAACTCTCTGCCTCTGAGCAGAGAGGAACCCGGACGAGGTCTCCGCCGAAGGGCAGAATCTCGTTCGGGGAGGTTGACCAACCCGATCCCGTTTATACGAGTTCTACGGGCATTTTTTGGCAGAGCCTACGGGCTCAGGGAAACCCACGTTAAACTCTGCCTTGTGCCACATGCAACCCTCGTGGGGGGTGGCTAGTTACCGAATCGAGTCGAGCCGATAGTAGTTCACTCCAAATCAGACTGACAATCATACTAACACCTTCCACACCTTGTATTATTATTTCGTGTAATATACCTTCGTTATTTTTTACTCCTGTGTTCGTGATGTTCTTCCTTGGTCCTAACCTAGACCATAATATTGTGAATATTGTTATATCAAATTAATAGTGACGTTACAAGATCAAAAATGTTAAAAAATCTAATTTGTCAGAAAAAACCCGATGTTTAGCCACTTCAAAACTCGTTCGAAGTTAATACGGCGCTAATGAATTTTAACGCCTCCAAAAGTAAACTGATTCCTATTAATCATTCTATTGATCCCTTTCCATCTTCCATCAACATGGCTGATGCTAGCCTCCAGGACAGTGACTCCTTGCGCCATTTCGGGCAATCGTTCTTGGCTGCCATGAAGTGGAAAGATTATATTAAATCCATTGCTAGATCATCTGCTGAAAAAGTGTCATGTTAGGCAATTTCTATCTCCTGATTTTATCTTACATATCTATACCATTCGTCTATCCTTAGCATAATGCTATTACATATGATTTATTTCTCCCGCTATATATTTAGAAGACCGTGATAAAATCCAAAGTAGAATCAACAATATTATTGGTCCTGATCTGGTGTCTCGGCTTCATTCACTTTCCCACCGCCATAAAATTGCGTTCTTGTGGCTTTATATAAACTCATGACAACTGTTTGCATGAACTCTTCTCCATTGCACTTAGACTTTATGAATTTGAGCGCAGTACTAGACTGGCGATGAGGTCTCATTATTTTACAGATGGGTTGGCAAAGATATATGCCAACAGTTTCTTTTCCTTATTTTTCTCGATAGTGGAACTCTCTTCCGGCTCCATGCTTTCCTGCTAACTTTAATCTACAAAAAAAAGATAAAATCGCTTACAACTGTCTAAATTTGTGTGTCTTTCTTCTGTCTTCCTGATTACGCTTCTTTTTATTCTTGCTGCTTAGTAAAGTTTTCGTTTTCTATTCTTTCACCCAGTAACCCCTTGTGCCTTAGTGGCTATACTGCTCTTCTTGGAGTAAAATCGATTAAAAACGAAATTGCAAAATAATTATTGGTAACACTGAAAATGTGAAAAAAATGAGTAGAAGAGATTGGACGAAGCTGATAAGGACCCGTTAAAAATATTCAAAACAACGGTGTGTTACCCATATTTAGCTGTTGTTGAAACGAGGAAATTTTGAAAATTACATTATGTCGATATGAAATGCAAGACATAGAGACTGATCACTCTTTTAATATAAAGATCGATGGAAATGAGCAAGAGAATATTAATTTGTAAAATGTTTTTAACCGAATAATGACGTGATACCCTAACTGGGTACTACAGTGGTAAACATTGATGAATAGCTGCTGGTAGAAATCAACCTACTTAGTCTAAGAAGACAGTGTGATGAACTGCGGTGAGATTATCAGTGGTACAGTGGGTTTTCAATTTTAATTCTAGATTGTTGACAGCTCAGACATACTTTTGATATTTTGAAGGCACACGTGGAGACAGAGTTGAAGAAAAAAGCCAAATGTTTTCAGAAAGCAAATTAATTTCATCCATAATAAATTCTCCAATGTATTCGCCTTGAAAAACTTTCGTCATAAAACAGAATAAAATAGGTTTCGGAGTTTATTTGATGAGTGCTCGACTTAATTGATTGAAATGTTTCAGTGAATTCAGAGGAAAAAAATCCTTATAATGGTGGGCGGCAATTTAGCAAATATGAATTTTTGAAATCAATTCTGGAAAACGTATTTTTTCTAAACTGATAAATTTTTTCAATACCCCAGAAACAAATATGGATCCGCAATTGTTTAACTTCAGAGCATGGAGCATAGATTTCATATTAATGATGTCTTTATAATGTAGACATCAGTAAAATGACATTCTTTTCAATATTTTGTTGGGAAAAAAAATATTTTTGAACACCATTGTGTAAAAATAAGTATTATGTTTTATGGAGTTCCATGCAGCAGTTTAAAAAATCTTAATACTAGAAAAAAACCTGGAAAAAAGGCATGTAGCTTTCTATAGAAATGAGATATGTAAAATAAAACTCATATTTATAGTGTATATATTTCCGTGAATTGCGTTATTATCTTTCTTACAATTAGGAAAATATTACTGTGGCAAACAATGAGAGATGCAGTTTACTGATTTGGTCAGATATTGAGCGCAAAGTGTATTATCGAAGGACAGAAATTGTGACACCGAAATCCAAAAATGCATTGGGATAGCGAAAGATGCCTTCCTTATTATGGTCCGGTTTCTTGTAGGACGTTGATAGTCCAAGGTAGAACCAATAAAGAAGAACTCGAAGGCGGATAACGAATAACACAGATGTATTACAAACAGGAATATATACAGAGAGGTAGAAAAGTGTTAGTACGAACAATCAGGTTTAGTAGTAATTGTCTGAACGCGACTCTGTTTCGGACTGCCTCTGACTCGACTGACTGACTCGCTCGCTCTGACTGACTGACAGACTCCTGACGGACTTCACTCCTGAGGACTTCACTCCTGACGGACTTCACTCTGACGGACTTCACTCCAGACTTCAGACATCAGACAGAACTCTTTTGCTTCCACTTGAGGCGCATTATTTATTACGTATGGAATAGTCCATTAAGTATATTATGGGTAAGGTCCCATAACACTTCCTCCCTTGAAGAAATGTCTTAAAAACAGAGAATCTTTTTCCAAACAACGAAATGAGTATTGAACTGTTATATCAAATCGTTCGGTCATGCAATATTATGAAGAATATCAAAACAGAGGTTGGAAATCAAATGATAATCTTTATAACATCAAGAAAATACAATACAATATTTTTACGCCGTGAAGTAGGTAAGCCACTGCTAGTGGTGGACTACTTAAAAAAATAAATTACCCCTCACTTACAATAATGTCCAACATATCTATGAGGATTGGGACATATCAATTAGTTTTCGGTATATAACATATAACGAAGAAAGAGAACTAAGAAAAATTGACACTCACATGACAGATTGAAGGCCTCTTGAGGACAGAGGAAAATTGCGAATAACCTATCTAACGTGCTTGTGTACATGGTTGGTAGAACGGGGATTATGAGAGATATATAAAAATACACTTAATAAGAGCTACAAAGGACATTACATTGTGGAGAACCATGATTGCCCAGTTTTGAAGGGACATGGTAGAACGCTACTATTTATATTGTATAATTCTTTTGCTACTTTTATAGCCATTTGGATTCATCTGTTTCATTGTTCCATGTTTGCTTATCATTTCATGGTCGCTTATTTACGTGTGCATGTAAATGTTTTTTGTTTATCGAGGCTCCCTTATACACACAAAATCATATATTCCTCAATGGGTATTTCTATTTCTATATGACAATGCCTGTAGCCAAATGATTTTATGTTGTTCTTCAGGTATGCTTTCACAATAACATAAATGTTTGAAGAAAAAGGTCTTGTAGAAAACGGGTCTGGAACATATACCATCGGTACGCGAATTTAATTAAACTAATCAAATCTGAATACAAATTGTGATGATATATTGTATAGATAATTATATAACAATACCATGTTTTGTGTATAGGATAAAACTTATATCAATGTGTGTGTGTGTGTGTGTGGGTGGGCCGTAACTGAGAGAAAACTATACAGAAAGAGAAACATTAATTTATGCATTATTCATATCAGTGTTTATATATTCAAATTCTCTATCATTTATATTGAGAATTCCTTTCCCTTGATTATAACAAATTAAATATAATCCCCCCACACATATTATATATATATATATATATATATATATATATAAAAATATATTATTGTTGAAATTTGGGACCCTGGGTTTTTACGTTTTACAAAACGTCAGACAAACTGATTTATAAATATATAAATCAGTTTGTCCTTCACGATCAAAAATAAGTGAAACCAAAGTCAAAAAACATAGATCAATACAACTAAGTATGTTAACATTTATCATGTGGCCTGACGATTGCGTCAAACAGGAAACAGATTGTTGCCTCTAAGTGTTGACTTCAATGTTCACTTTGGTCAACCGTATGGATAATCTAAAGGAGGATGTAATCCTGAGGGCTCAATGTCAAACCAGAGCAAATATTAATTTAATTAAAATTAGTAAACAGACAACCTTATGAATCCAATGATTATATTTTATTTTACGCCATGAAATTGGTTTTTCTTCCTGGTTTTTCAGATCACATTTCCAAGCATAAAAAATGCTTTTAAATTTACGTATTCTTTTTATACACTTTTTAGGGGAAATTTTTTTGAAGTTGATGATGTAAGGTGTTAGAGAGAGGTGGAGGAGGACGACAGATATGGTCGAAATTAGAGAAGGAAGGAAGAGATAGAAATAATTTTCAATCTATTTTTATTAAATTATTTAAGAGTTAGGGAGGGGGTAAGGACCAGAAATGGACCTATATAATAAGTCATCTCACAGGAAACGAGACAAAGAGAATAAAAAGAGGAAGTAAAGATATAACAAATCAAATGTGGAGGCAGGGGTTGGAGGAAAAAAGTGGGGAAAGAAGAAAAGGAAGAATAAATTAACATATATATAAGGCGTATTGCAGTTAATTAAAAAAAACACACACACAGATTGATATATTTTTTGTAATTTTTAATGTAGATAGCTTCAAGAATTTTTAGTTTATGTTTATTCTTTTCCTGAAAAAATATAGAGGAATTTTCCACGAGGATTTTTCTGAATTTCGAATTTGGACAGGTATGTTGCAAATGTTTAGAAGTGTTAGACATATTATTTAAATGAAAACTTGACCGTCGAGAAAACGTTGTTGTAGTATGTCCAACGTAAATATAATTTTTTTACTATGGAGATACTATTTTCTGCAACACTTTAGTGGGCGTGGAAGAATCATTACGAATGATTTTATTAGATATAGTAGATTTAATGTAGTACATAATTAATTTTATTTTTACTAGGATCTGTGGTGGGTATATTAGTTTTATTAAAAATATATATTAAATATATTTTTTTAAACATATCTTATTTTAAATATTTCTCATTTTTTAAATATGTAACTGTAAGAAAAGAAAAAAATGAAATTCTTTTTTGTAAAAAGTAATTTGGCTTCAGAAATTTATAGGGAATTTATTTTTCAAATTATCCCTTTTTAATTTTTGGTTTCTTTTAATAAAATTATGTCTATGGAAAAAAAAAATTTAAAAAAAAATTTTCCTCTCTCTTTAAACCAAATAATCGTCTATGACCTATAAAGATTGGAAAGGATTTATTTTAAGACCGAGGTTAGACCAAAACGGAGTTGAAAAAAGAAAGAAACGGAAAAATTAAAAATGGCTGTTCACATAAAAACTTGGGATTTTCAAGGAAATAAAGAAAGATAACATTTAAAAAATTTTAATAAAGTTTATCTACTAATTTTTCCTTAAACTTTTTTTAAAACTAAAATCAAAATTAAAAAGAAGGACCCTCTAAAATTTTTAAATGGTAAGAATTAAATTTCATTAATAACCGAAATTTTTTTATTAACCATTTTTTTGGAAAACAAAAAAAGGATTTGTTACAAAAATTAAAAATGTTTTCCCCTTTCCAACAAAAGATGGCGAATGTTTTTAAATATCCGAAATTTTCTTTAAAAAAAATTTTTAATTAAAATTTCCTTTGCCAATTAAACCTCTTTCCTAAGAAAAAATTTGCAATTTTAGTTCAGTTCCAAATTTATTTAAGTTGTTCAAAACATGGCAAAATAAATAAAAGTATCAAAATATCTATCCATGGAAAAAATTCATTTATATTTTGTCATCTTAAAATAAAAAACGATTTTTTTTTCTTATTTATATTGTTAGACATTTTGCGGAAACTTCTCATTCCATCTGTCTTTTCGGATGACGCACAGTCTATTATCAACAAATGTATATCAGATGTAAAACAGGCAAAGAAAATCTTCTGTCATAAGGAATTTAAACGTAAACACTAATAGCCATAAAATTGTAATAAATATTTAACAGTAGATGATAATCCTACCGTAAATGCAAATAGTTCACCTTTTTTTTTTAAACATGAATTTATCTCTCAAAAGAAAACTTGCAACGATTATTAAATGAAAAAATCAGAAAAATTATTCTGAACTGAATAAATAATTATTTATTTCATTCATTTGGCGTTGTTTTTTAGATACACACATTTATTTTGCACATATATATCTTCCGAAATATGATTTTTTAAATCAACAAAAAAAAATGTTTCCCCGTGCAGAATGATTAATTGAAATGAAAATCAGGATGCTCATCATTGTTTCAATTCTAAACAATTTTTTTTATATTTTTGGTTTTCTCTAATGTAATAATTCCATTTTGTAAAAATATCCGCAGATCCCATTTTCTTATAAATTGAATTTTATTTATCTTTCAGCAAAAAAAATTATTTTATTTCATTAAAATTTTATGGGAATTTCATTAATTAACCCAAATATTTCCAAATTAAAAAAATTTGTTTTTGAAAAATCTTACACCGAAATCACAAGAAATAGGCCTTCACAAGCGATATGTTCATGAAAAACTGTTGTTATTTTTTTTTTTTCATGCATTTTTAACTGTTATTTCATGAATGTTTTCTATTTTAATGTTGGTACAGTATGTCGTCCTAACACTTTTTATCTTTTTATATTTTGTGGTCAAGCCATTATTTTCAAATTTTCAGAAGATTTATTCCAGTCAGTGACAGACGACCGTTGAGTCCGATACTAAAAGGATGATACCATTTGAACTGATCTTCAAGGCACCTTATATCAAGTTTTACCTTTTGTACCATTGAAATTATGCATATATTTGTTAAAATTTCCCCTATGGAACCAGTTCTACAACAGTTGACGATAACCTGACAGAAATACAAGAAAGAGACGGATATCGATAAAATATGTTGTTAATATATATGGAGGAAAGTTGAAAAAACATTCGAACTCAAAATGAACTTTATCTAAATTTTTTATATACAATTTTAATAATTTAGGGATTAAATGAAGTTTACTCCTATTGTAGGCAGTTGCTGTATCCTGTTTAATTGAATAATTTGCTATTAATTTATTCATAAATACAATTATTTAAAATATGCATAAATATCTAGATAAACAATATATAATATATATACATCGTTTACAGAAATATGATGTCATTGGATTTTTCGACTTCAGATTAAAATTTGATTTAATCAGAAGAAGGTAATATTTGGAGAAATCAGCAATGTTGGTGTAGGGCAAATAACTTTAAATCATAGACGATTAAAAGATTCTGCCTTCACCAAAAATTTTTAAAGGGTTAAAATTAACAAGCCATTTCTTGGCTGATTAAAGCATTATTTCATAGTAGGTTGTAAAATTTTTATATATATCTGTTTTGTCGCTCACGTCATGAAAGGATATGGAAATTATTCAAAAAGAATTTTAGGCGAAATCATTTCATTTTTTTTTCGAACGTTACATTTAAATTTAAAATTGTGAATAAACTAGAAGTAGAATTTTAATTAAACAAAATCAATTAACCAAATTAAAAAATTTATTTGATAACAGCTTTACCACATACAAACAAAATTCCATACAAAACAAAATATATTAAAATATAAAATAAAATTAAAAATAAAATATAGTATAACTTAATTAAAAATATTATATATTTAATACATCTTAACAAATAAACATGAATCATTCAGTTTTTTGGACAAAAGGTGAATCCACATAGATTCCGACTTTAGAACAGCAAACAACTTTTGTCAAAGGATAAAAAGTTTTAAATGTTTGTGAAATTGTACAAAAAAAAGGAAAAAAAAAATTAGATAACGATCTTTCCTCTAAATTATTTTCCGTTTTTAATTTAAATTAATTAATTTTGATCGGTTTTAAAGATGTAAATTCCTAATGTCCCTTTTAAAATCAAATAAATTATTGTTTTAATTAAAAAATCTTTATTTTGTTTGATAACTTTTTTTGTTAACCATTATTTTTATATCCATTAAATTTTCCTTTTAAATTTTATATAAAAAACATTTTAATGAAAAAGGATTCATGGAATGTATGATTTTATTAAAATAGATAGCCGGTACAATTTTTTTAAAGAATTAATTTGAATTTTAGGAAACAAAATTTCCGCATACTTAATTATTTCCGTATTTAGCTCTTTTCCCCATTTAAAAATTTTATTATGTATAAAATAATATATGCGAAAGAAAAATAGGGAAAGGGGGAAATGAAATTTTTTCTTTGAAATACCGTCTGAATTATCTCATTTAATAACGATTTTAAACCGTTTTTTCTAAATTCCACAGACTTTATTAAGTAAAATCAAAACAAAATTTTGAAAATTGCTAAAATTATATTTCAAAAATTTACATAATCAAAAATTTCAAAATTATAAATCTCTTTTTTCTTTTTAAAAAAAGTAATAAAATTAAAAGGATAGTTCCTTTACAGAATACATGGATTCACGTAACGTCATTTTAAATTTAATTATTTCGACAGAAATCCATTAATCTAAACCATGATCAAATTGATAAAAAAAGTAATTACAAGTTGATAATGTCGATAGAAAATGATTACAAACAATCGGAATTTTAAGTTTGTAAATTTTACCAGATGTAAAATACGGTTAGATTTTTATATTTTAAAGGAACTTTTTAAATTTAAGTTAAATATTTGATGAAGTTCGATACGTCGCATACAAATTCTTGATGGTTTTTTTTTGTTAATTTTTCTTTTTTTCTCTAAATTAAATGGTTATAATTAATTTTTTAATCATATTGAATTTAAAACTTGCTAAGCAAAACAAAATAGAAAATTTCCAAAACAAAAAAACATAGATCTGAATAACTAATTGGGTAAAAAAAATTTAAAAGAATTTTCAATGATCCATTGGTTATAAATTAATGGCTAAATTTTAACAATGTTAAGATAAGCTGACTGTAAAGTAGATATTTCAAAAAATTCCCTAAAATTCATAAGAATTTCACCCAAATTATTTGAATACACATTATTTCTCTGATTTATAATTAAAATGAATTATTAAGGATTTAATTCATAACAATAATTTATATTGGCATTCTAGAATATGAATGATAAAGTTTTTTCAATGTTATATTTTCAAAATGTTAAGTTTATTTTATAAATCAATGGAAGGGGATTTAAAAAAATAAGAAAATTTATAAAATTGGATCATTGCAAATTATGTTAATGTGTAAATAATTTATAACAAACGAGCAGTTTTATGAAAAAAG
This sequence comes from Acanthosepion pharaonis, assembly GCA_903632075.3. Classification (NCBI taxonomy): domain Eukaryota; kingdom Metazoa; phylum Mollusca; class Cephalopoda; order Sepiida; family Sepiidae; genus Acanthosepion; species Acanthosepion pharaonis. Next base: position 726 of record CAHIKZ030001790.1, on the reverse strand, counting down.
GGAATGATAGAATTTAATGGAAATGTTGAAAGGAAACTTCTAGCATATCTACGAAAAATGCTAAAAATTGAAGGAAAAACATAAAAAAAAGAAATAAGGAAACATTTTTTAATGATGAAATAAAAAGGATTTTTTTTCGAAATTTAAGATATGATAAAGGAAACTAAGAGTAAAGACCGATTAGGAATCAAGAACGAGGTTAATTAATCAACCTCTAAAAAATTTCTCAACATCATGCTTTAAATATGAAACTTCTTCCTCACTATTTGGAAACTAATTTCCAACTACGAAATATGAAACTTTTTTTTAAAAAGGAACCTTATATGGAAATTTGAAAGATATAATTCAAAATTATAATGATAAATGCTGATGCTATTCAGGAAAAATTTAAATATCTGGAAGGTTGAAAGAAGAAAAAATAAATGGAAGACTTGGAAGCTAAAACCCAAAATAGAAAATTAGAAAAGAAAAAGAAATTCGTAGAAAGAAAAAATATAACAGAGCATAAATTTCCCTTGACAATATAAAAATTTTAATAATTTGAACAATAGAAATTACCTTAGGTGCAATGTAGAAAATGAACATTATGATAAAAGAAAAAAAAGTACTTGAGATGAAGAGCGTTGTTTTAGATATAAAAGAAGAGAATTGATTCAAAGACGGTGAAATAATGTAGCCAAGCTTAATTTTAACCCTTTGTTACAATTAATTAAAGGAATTCTTTTT